>BSBM01000727.1:745000-777500 GCA_027924585.1 Larix kaempferi | reverse complement strand
TGGAAACTATAATTGCATGTAGATTTGGCATATGGTCCTATGGTTAAAAATCAATCTGATTCTTAGGCCTCAGATAATGCGACCCATAATGTGGATGGTGATTACGTCAGAGGGTTAAAAAAGTAGATCGGCCAGATGCACTGGAGTGAGCATAAGGTGTTGCTATCAACTCTATTCCAGCATCAATTGAGATGAAGATTGGTGATGGACCTGCTCAAATTATGATGGTAGTTTACAAACTTCCTACAAGTGGTAAGTCCTTTATTCCCTATGAGAATACTCTTTAAAACAGAAAGATTTTCAATCCATTTTAAAATGAGTTTCTATTTTAGGGTTCATATCTTGAAAAAGACAAACAAAATTGGGAAAAAAATTTCCATCGAAATCTAAATTACTAACAAAAAGAATGAATGTATAACATATTAACAAGGAAGGAAAACATAAAATACCATGACAATGCTCTTACAAAGATGATCAATGGAGTAAGCTCTGAGTATGTCCAACCTCTCTTCAATGGGTCTCTCATAGTAGTCGGAAGGGACTCTTTTGAACTGGAATGTCATCACTTTGCTTTCTCTCATCAACATTCCCATATGCTGCTCCATAGGGAGACTGCTATTAGCGTGACTATCATCAGACGAATGATCGTTAATCCACTAGTTTTCATTTGGAAAGAACGAGACATAATTCTCCAGAAGGCTAATTCGTTGTAGTATGCGTGTTTGGCGACGCAGAAGCATTTACATCTGACCTTTAGGAGAACAAACATGGCACCTGCTTGAATGATGTCTGTAAGGATCAGGATGTTTCTGAAAACTTATGGACATGTCAACAAGCCCACATATGAGCATTAAACAGCTTTCCCAAAGATTGATCCCATTGCGGGAGTTTGGGACTGGGAGCATGCTCTGTGCATGTTCTTCCCTCCAAAGATACCAATGTTTCCATACTCGGTATTTCTTCTAACAAGAACACCAAACCCTAAGTTGGAAGCGCCCAAAAGGGGCAATCCACTTACCAGCTGTGGACAGTTGCACCACTCCCGACGGGAAATACCAAACCCCAAGTTGAGACCGAGAACGCAAATTCAGGTCTCCATCGCTAATGAAATCCCATGTATGGACCTACAAGGTAAGCTGTGTGCATTATGCGCACTATTAATGCCCATACCTCAAGCGCATAACAAAATATCGATACCAAATGCTAAGTTAAGGGGCACACAACCAGTTCGGATAGACCAACTGTGAACGTCATATCTATTTACCCAGCAATCTTTACTGTCAGGATAAAGCGAGATGCTAAATTTCTTGATCACTTTGTCATTTTTGGCATGATTCAACCCTTTTTTGGCATCCGTGGCATCCATTCAACCGGGACAAATAAGATCTATTGAAGCTTCGTTTTGAAAAATTCCCTAATTTCATTTGATCTATTTTCTCTCCCTCTTTTTTTTCTAATTTACTAATTTTGTTTTGAGCTAATTCACTTTTCCCTCTTTTGTCTTTTAAAAAAATAAATTAATTTCCCTCTCTTTAGTTATTTGTTTTATTTATATTCTTAATTTTTAAAATTTGTTAATACCAATATACATATATTACATATATTAACTTATATTAAGTATATAAATATATAATAACTATATAACATATTAATATATTAACTATATATAATAACTATATTATATTAATATTAATATGTATATAGTATATTAATAGATTAACTAATATATAGGTATAACTATATGATATAATAATAATAATAATCTATTTTCAAGGTCATTGTTAAGCGAGACACCAAGTTGGTGTATGAGACCACTTTGTTTGTGGGACTTGTGGGACTTATGAGACCACTTTGTTTGTGGGACTTAACCATATGTATTTTATCATATGTCGACTTGTTCCATAATAGATTTTATGTGGGATTGCCACTATAATAAGTTATACCCAAAACATTGCGTGATTATAACCTTTACCATTTATAATCCTATGCATTAATACTATGGTAGATCTTTAAGCGAAATCTCAATAACTAATAAAGTAACAAAATATGAGACATATGTGAGGGTTCGACCTATGGTATTGCTACCATAGTCAACAACCTACACCATGATTGTAGAACTATTGACTCATACAAATCTTTACCCAAATCTCAAACCTTTATGTAATGCTAAGCTTCTCGTGCTTGTATAAACCACGACTAGAACGAAATCATCGTTTAAATATTTGATTTGATTTACATTTATTATGTTCTATGTTGTATCCATTAATGCGACTAGTTTTTATGTTGATGGGGATACGACTATACGGAGAAGACATGTGATAGCTTTTAACACTATGTCCTTCGTGGTTGGCGTGGCTCTCCCAACAATGTTCGATATCCAGCTCGAGATCATCGTCACCTTCTTCCAAGTTAATTCGGACAACCCTACCTGTTACGATCATTATTTCGTTATTAGGATGGTGGTTATACTGCTGCGGATCCTTTGGCTCAATGCAGAGCTTCAAGCTGGTTTGAAAATGGTCTAACATGTTTTATTCACAGATTGCCTCACTGGCAATGGTTAAGCCAATGAGTTTCTTGTAACGGGTTACTCTTTCGATGAAGGTGGTAGCAAATGCTTTGGTAGTAAGTTCTGGATTGTTTTCTTTTAGCTTCGGTGAAAGAGTGTGGAAGCCTAAAATGTCTCCACAGGGGAGTGAGGGCATCTCGACCCTTCACTGTACCTTTCAATAGGTAAGCACTGTTAGCGAATTATTCTTGTATAAATTAAATTTTGCAATGTATAGGTATTAACTTGACTTCCCTTGTTGTTACAGGTGTTGTGTTGCTGAATAATACTTTTTGCACATGAGATGCTTGCTTAGGCTTCAGGGCTTACCTCCTATAGTTGGAGTATCCCCCCCTCTCACCCTTTTGCATAAAAAACAATCATGCAACAACACTTTAAAGAGTCATATTTTTAGAGAGGGTCAATGATCCTAATTTACAAAAGAGGTCTCCAGCTCACCTACAAACAAGCATTTCCTTCTGGGAGATATTAAACATGTACAAATAAAATCAGGAATTTTATAGGGATAGAAGATAAGCTCTACATATCAATGCAGCTGAGAGGACACAATAAAATTTCTATGCGTTACCTCTCAAACCTTCATTTCTTTAGATAAAGTCATAAAGTTCAAGTGAGACCTTGGAGGAAGTAAGAGAGATTGCCAATGTCACCTTACAAACCCTATTCATACTTTAGGCCAGCTCTCCTTTGGCTCAAGGGGGGCTTCCCTAGAATAAGACTTACTAGAACTTAGGCAATGTAATTCAAAGTGAAATGAAGAGATAGTTTTAGCAAAACAGTATGATAAGTTTAAAAAGAAAAATGAATGAGTGGATCAAATACTAGTGTCTTATCCATTGGGAAAATGGGATCAAATCAAGGTTCAATGGGAGGACATCCGCCATCCTATTGAGGAAACTATGGAAATTGAGACTAAAATGTACAAGCTACAATTATAGCAATCTGTTGATGCTTCAATATTCCCATATTAAATGATTTTGGGATTTGGTCTCCTCTTCCTCCTTTATCTTGCTGCAAGGCCTTTTTAAACGGGGCTTCTCAAGAACATGGTTTTTTTTTGTAGTGTTGGGGCTCTCATTATTTAATTTGGAGCCGGATCATCACTTTAATTTATGGTTGAATTACGGTTGATTAGGACAAATATGAGAGGAGAGCTATTGGCGCTCTGGCTTGTCCTCTTTTTTGCCAATTCTCAACATCTCTCTTTACACCATATTGTTGGTGTCTCTAAACTTGTAGTTGATTGGGTGAAAGGTATGTGCTCTTTAAAGGTGATGGAGCTTTCATCTTGGATGGCTCGTGTTAATCTTCTGCTCAAAGCCTTTCATGATGTCTCTATCGTGCATATCTTCAGGGAGTTCAACACACATGCAAACACTTTATCCAAACGTGGTCTTGTGGCCTCATAGGGGTTTATTGATTTTGAGGAGTGGTGAGGGGGTCTACTTTTTTCCAGAGGTATTTTTCCTGTTTTTGGCTCATAGATGGATATATTTCTCCTCGTTTCTATTTTTTTGTACTTGGCGGTTATGTATACATTTCCTATTTTTTTTTGGTTTGTTTCCCTATTGATGAATTTTCCATCCATCTACATTGTTAAAATTTAGTAAAATATTGTACAAATTCATTATCAAAATTGTAATTTTCCATTGTCAGTGTGACACAACTAAAAATGACTAACATAAACAACAAATTCACATTAATCGTTCTTAGCTAGTCATATTTATATTCCCGTGACTAAATTAGTCATTTATGTTAGTCATTTTTATTTTATTCACTTGTTATCTAGTCATATATTTTATCCCGTGACTAAATTAGTCGTTTAGCTTAATCATTTTTTGTTGGCTTATTTAAAATTTCTCAATTTTAGTCATTTATTCCTTGAAAAAACAATGGTGACTAACGTTTTTAGTCGCCTAGTCACTTATCTCTCATTTTGTACTAGTGTTTTTGTTTTTATTTATCTTACTCTATATATTCTGAAAGAATGCTATTAGAAACTTTGTTATGTTTCAATGTTGTCAATTGTTTATTTAATTATCAAAGTACTGAACTAATAAATTAATCTGCATATATAATTGAATGATTTATTTGGAAAATTCCAGAATGATGAATATAATTCTTCTCTGTATTTTTCCTTTCACTTTTGTGATGTACTCTAGTACAAAGAAGTTTGTCTTAAGTAATAGATTAGAAAGATATCAATAATCTAATCTAAATAATGATCCTTTATTTTTACAATAGATGTAGTTAAAACTAAAAGAATGCATGCTGAAATATTATACAAAAAACTTAAAAAGACACAGACTGTAATTCTTCTTACAGTTCTTACAATTATAGAACAACAGATAGTTTATATCTTAATCAAATAAACGTGCTGATAGAAATACCATTGTTCTCACAGTTAATATTTATGCTAAGTATAAATTCATAGCATCTATGATTCACATCACATGAATAGTACATCAATTAAAGAAACATTCGATATATGTACACTAGATATATACTTCCTAATAATTATTAGAATGATTGATTAGACAGAATAAATCTATCTATATATTACAAAAACCAATATCTATACTCTACAGAATGCATTGTCAACTATTATATAAACATAATACATTATAAATTCTTATGATTACAAACATAAGTAACGTATTATAATCACCATTCATAAGTATTAACAAAGGCTTAGAAATCTCTTGAAATCAATCTATAGATTTTTACTTATAGTCTTAAAAATATTTCCTATTCAATTCATAGCTTACATTCAGAAGTAACCAACATTAACTTGACAAACATATAAATTAATAAACAAACTCATTATAATCCTGTTAAAAACCTTATTACATTATACAAGATCAATTCATGATTTCATAGAAATTCTATGATTTATTTTATATCAAATTCCAAACAATCGAAAGACTGTGAGATAAAGATCTACAAGTACATATTCATATAGTAATATGATTTATTTTTCAAACAAATATAATTAATGATCAAGGGTTCAAGACTCGTAAAGAGCTCACCCATCAAAATTATATGAATATTCATTATATATGAAACAGTCCATATTACATAATAAACAATAATTCAAGTCTGGGCGTAATGCCACTAAAATTGGTAAACCATGAAGTATTTAATTATAAAACCAACCATTTGAATCCATAGTTGAGTTCACCATAGGGTTAAAGTAAAGCATGATGCCATCTGAAAGGATGCACATCTCATTTACATATTAATAGTTATAATCAAGTTCAAGTCAAGGGTTCGAGACTCGCGAGAGTTCTCCCCATGAAATATTTATAGTTTATAAACAAACTATGAGCATAAGCTTTACAAATCTACTACATAGTAGGGTTTCAGGTTTTAACCCTTCTACAATCTTTTCACATAAAATTTACAAACAAAAATCTAACGTTGACAAACTAATTCTTTATGAAGTCGCAACTTTTCAGTAGAACATTTACTCATGCCAAAGAGACAGTAGTCTCGGCATTAATTTGCAAACAGAGACTCAGGTCAAGTTGTAATAACAAAATAAATACAGTAATAAATTTAATTCACGAACCGACTAGAACCAAGGTTCAGGGTTGAACCTCATTACCAAAGAACCCAACGCTAAAGCTAATTCAATACACCATTGATTAATACAATTCATAATTCAGGGCTTGGCCCAAAACTAGATTATTTGCAGACATTTAAACATTATAAATTGACTAGAATCCGAAAGCAAGCATTGGCCATTTCAACATAAGATTATTAAACAACTATCAAGATAGTGAGCATGTATATTCCATTAAAATATTTCAAACGCAATGTTACTGCTCAGGGATACCCGAGAGTTCCCAAATAGTTAACCCATACATAATTTTTTTTTAAATAGTTGATCAAAACCCCAACGCTTACTTTTAAAGCCATGAAAACATTACGCTAGCATTACTTCCCTAGGCTTTTAAATGGCTCACTTAATCAATCAAACACTGGATAAAGGAAACATAAAAAAGAGCAACCTAAACTTGTTGACAGAGCTGCCATCTGAGGGAAGACCCGAAGCTTACCGTGGTTCTTCCCAACCACTGGAGTTTCATTTTCCCTTCCTCAAAAGCTATCGCCGAGGAACAAAAGTCGAGAGAAGGAAAATAGAACCCTGTCCCTACCATCACATACATCCTTGGTTAAAATATGAACGCCTACGCACATGAAAGAAACCTCACAAAAAGTAATTAAAATGGTAAAAATTTTATAAGAGAAAATTACCTTCCCAGGTTTCGAACTCAGGCCGAGAGCTGAGCAGTGGTTCCCAACGCACGCTTGAGATACAATAAACACAGCACGACTGGTACATTCATTGTTGAAACTACTTCTGTGAGTGGTGCTTTGTGAGCACAACGGCCATGGCGGTTGAGAGAGCTCAACCCTATACAAAAACGTTGGAGCAAACAACAAATGCCAAGACCAAATTCTCCAGCGTAGTGTTAGGGTTTTTCCCTATACGTGGATGGACATAACTCAACCATCACGTGGTCGCATTCAGTGCATGACCTTCCATCCACTATTATTTAGATTTTTAAACCACTACTATATTCCAAACATGCATATGCTCGTCGTGGATTAATACTTAAAAGATGTTGCTAAGTTAACCACCTTTCCATATAGTTTTGGATCACCTTTTGGAACACCATCGAGAAATGGATGAGGACGTCCAATCCTATAATAAGAAATGGAGCAAGTATATAATTACACAATATTTCAACCTTGCTAAGAAGTGTTTTAAAACTTTGATCATAATACCAACACAACCTTTGCTGTAAACCAAACCTGTAACTTGCCAAGTTCATCATGAAGCATTAGCTTAGAAAGCTAAGTAAGCTTCGGGGCATCACCAAGGACCCCTTCAACAAAAGGAAAACATGTCTAGTATTAATGTAGTAATTATAACTAGGAATTAAGATACGGTCGGGAAATGGAAAATTAAATAAAAAAAGTCGTCTTATGCATTAAATTATCATAGTGTAGACAGTCAAAGGAACGTTGCATTCAGAGTTAAGACACATTAAATGAAAGAATATTTTGGTAGACAAATCAGTGTTGCCTTTAAAAAATATAGATAAACAGTTAATTAATATCATTTATACATATTATAAGAGTGAGTACGAATGTAAGTATCACAGATACACATTTATCCCAAATATGTCACACATAGATACGCATCCTCGTATTAATCAAAGGAGACATTTCATAATTGAATTTTAAAATAATAAGAGTTAATCGCTCACAATTTTATTTCCGCATAGTAAATCTTAGCATTTACGCTATAAGAAAAATTTTAAATTTCTGATGAATTTTTAGAGGTGTTACATGTGGTATCAGAGCGCAATTTCAAACACTAGGCATGAAAGTGGCTCAACTCGGGCATTCAAAAGCAAAATAGAAAAACAAGTTACTGATTTAAAAAAAAAAAAAATTGTACAGAATATTTGATATCTAATTTGCAGGTAATGGAAGGACCAAAGGAATCTGCTAAGGACAGATCCCAACATAATGATCAGAATAATAATGAACATGAACATGTTAACGAAAAAAACATATACGTAGAATTAAATGATAATTCATCTGAACTACTTAGAACAGTTAAAGATCTAAAAGCTAAAATGAAAACTGTTAAGGAAGAGAATGAAAGAATTATAAAAGCAAAAAAAGAATTGAATCAGATATTATTGGATAAATTTCATAATGACGGAAAAGATAAAAGAACAGAATTTAAATATGAATCTGGAACCATTTCTTATCAATACAAGGGTAAGAAGTTAAAATTGCATAATAACGAAAGTGATTCATCTTCCGAAGCTAATGTTAAAATACATAGAAGAAAACATAAGTATTCTAGTGACAACAGTGATAGTGACTGTAGTCCTAAGAAGAGGAAGTACAAACCTTATGAAGAGATTTCAGGGGAGTTCAATAAGATAAAACCCCCAATGTTCAATGGTGAGATTGAAAAGGGAGAAGAAGCCAAAGCATGGCTGTCAGGAACGAAGAAATATTTTCAAATTTATAACTACTCCGACAAGCTGAAATCGAAGATGGCCATTTATAATCTGACTGGGAAAGCATATATATGGTGGCAAGATATAAAAAGAGTAAAAAGCATAAAAGAAAAGATTGTAACTTGGAGTGCTTTTAAAAGATATTTTAAGAATAAATTTCTATATGATCAATACTTTGAAGGAAAAGCTAAAGAGTTCTATGATTTAAAACTAGGCTCTATGAACACAAAAGAATTAAATAGTAAATTCTTAAGTTTATTAAGATATGTACCTTACATTGTTGACGAGAAGCCTAAAATATAAATATTTCTGAGTTGTTTACGTTTTAATATCAAGGACAGAATTGAGTATGACAACCCAAAGACTCTTGAGGAAGCTATGAGAAAGGAAAAATTTTATTATGAACATAACATAAAAGGAGAAAGTGCACCTTGCTGTAAGGTAACCAGGCCCAGTAAATTCAAACAAAGAAGGAAAATTTTTAACTTTAACAGAAATGCTGGAAATAACAAGCGAAATTTTCCTATCAGAAATTTTCAGGGAAATAACTTTAAAGGTAATACACCTCAAAATTTTATAGCTGCAAGAAACAAATACATGCCTAATAATTTTTCTAAAAATAATGAACGAAAAGAAACTGTAAAATGTTTTGAATGTCAAGGACCACATTATGTGAGAAATTGTCCCAACAGTAAAAGGATTTTCAGCAACATCCATACAGTGTAGGAAGAGGCAACAGTTGGATATTTAGAGAGAGAAATTCCTAGGATCAATGCATCCTTGGAGAATCAATAGGCTGATCATCATACTTCAATGGTCGAAATATAAGGTATGCTACAGAATAGACCCATTTCTATTTTAATTGACCCAGGTGCTAGTTTAAGTTATGTATCACCTGGTTTAGCAGAAAGCTGTAAATTGCAAGTGGAAAAGTTTGAAAAATCTTGGCTAGTTCAGTTAGCTACAGGAACCAAAAGATAGGTAGTTAATTCTGTCAAAGATTGTGAATTGCTCATGAATCAGTTTAAGACCCAAGTAAAACTGAATGTATTATCTTTAAGTTCTATGATGTTTTAATCGGAATGGATTCGCTGGAAAAGCATAGGGTAGTTCTGAATTGTTTTGAAAAGACATTTACATGTTTGAATGATAAAGGAGAAACAGTAACAGTAAAAGGAATCCCTAGAAAAACTTCAGTTAGACAGATTTCTGCATTGCAAATGAAAAGGGTTGTACTTAAGGGATGTAAAGTATTAGCTGTAAATGTAATAAATGATGAGCACACTACTGAAAAAGATAAACTAAAACTTGAAGATATACCAATCCTAAGAGACTTTTTAGATATATTCCGGGAATAAATTCTAGGATTACCTCTAAAAAGAGAATTGGACTTCACTATTGAGTTAGTACCCGATGCGGTACCCAACTCAAAAGCACCTTACCGGATGAATATCCTAGATCTCAATGAATTAAAATCACAGTTAAAGGAATTAATAGATAAAAACTACATAAGACCAAGTGTGTCTCCTTGGGGAGCACCTGTCATTTTCGTTAAAAAGAAGGACAGTACCTTGCGTTATGCATAGATTACCGCCAGTTAAATAAAATGACGATTAAAAACAGATATCCCTTGCCCCACATATATGACCTATTTGATCAAGTACGCGGAGCAACGATATTTTCAAAAATAGACTTGAGATATGGATATCATCAAGTCATAATTAAAGACGAAAATATCTTTAAAACTGCTTTTAGAACCTGTTAGGGGCATTATGAATTTGTAGTTATGCCTTTTGGGTTGACTAACGCTCCAACAATTTTCATGTGTTTAATGAATAATGTCTTACATCAGTACTTTGATAAATTTGTAATTGTATTCATTGTCGACATTTTAATTTACTCAAAGACTAAGGAAGAACATGATGAGCACTTACGAATAATATTACAAGTTTTAAGAGAACATCAACTATACACTAAATTCAGTAAGTGTGAATTTTTCAAAGATAAAATACAGTATTTAGGTCATATGATATCCAAGGATGGAATCTCAGTTGACCTAGGTAAAATAAGAGCAATTAATGAATGGCCTGTCCCTAAAGATGTAATAGACGTATGATCATTCATGGGGATCACAGGTTACTACCGCAAATTTATAGAAGGATTCTCAAGAATCACAAACCCCATAACATCTTTACAAAAAAAAGGAAAGAAATTTGTTTGGGATCAAAAGTGCGAAGAAAGTTTTAAAAAGCTAAAGGAACTATTAACTACTGCATTAGTATTTAAAATAGTAGATCCAGACAAAGGTTTCATTATATGTACTGATGCATGCAATGAAGGATTAGGTGGAGTGTTGACACAAGAGGGTCATGCAGTAGCTTATGAATCCATAAAGTTAAAAATTCATGAAAATAATTATGCTACCCACGATTTAGAGTTAGCCACCGCGATACATGTTTTGAATATGTGGCGCTCTCATCTAATCTGTAGAAAGTTTTTATTAATGACTGATAATAAAGGTTTAAAATATTTGTTGGATCAACCAAATCTAAATGCAAGGAAAGCTAGGTGGTTAGCTTTCCTTAGCGAATATGATTTCGAGATTAAACATATAAATGGAAAAGAGAATAAGGTGGTTGATTCCTTAAGCAAAAATGCAAAATTAAATTTTATGGCAGCAGTCAGCACTTACGAAATAGATTTGGAAAATCAGATTGATGAAGGGATAAAACTGGATAAAAATTATCAGAAATTACAAGAAAAAATTGTAGAAAATCATTATGAAAATTTAATACCAGATTACAGTGTGAATGAAAAAGGTCTAATGCTATATAAAAATAGACTGTATGTACCTAATGTACCTGAAATTAAGTTGTTGATTTTAAATGAAATGCATAAAAGTACTTATTCAGGACTTCCTGGTTACCAAAAGATGATAACAATGTTAAGAAAAAATTTCTTTTGGCCAAATATGAAGAATGAGGTGGCTGAATATATAGCTAGGTGCATTGAATGTCAGCAAGTTAAATCTGAGCATCAACACCCAGCTGGTTTATTACAGACATTACCAATTCCAAATTGGAAGTGGGAAATTATTAGCATTGATTTTATAACTAGTTTTCCTAAGAATAAAAAACAAAATGATTCAATAGTGGTAGTAGTGGATAAGCTTAGCAAGGTAGCTCATTTTATACCTGTTAAAACTACTTTTAAGGCTGCTAATATTGCTGATATGTTTATGAAGCAAGTTTTTCGTTTGCATGGAATTCCTAAAGTTATAATTTCTGATCGAGATTCTAAATTTACTGGAAATTTATGGAAATCATTGTTTAAGGGTTTGGATACTAAATTAAATTTCAGCACATCTTTTCATCCACAAACGGATGGACAAATTGAAAGTGTAAATCAGATTCTAGAAGACATGTTACGAATGTATGTTAAAGATCAACCAACTCAATGGGAAGAATATCTTCATTTAGCTGAATTTGCTTATAATAATCACTATCAAGCTTCAGCTAAACTTAGTCCTTTTGAAATTATGTATGGTAGAAAGTGTAATACTCCAATTCCATGGAGTAATCTAGTTGATAGGTTGATGTTAGGACATGAATTGTTAAAAGAGATGGAACTAATAGTGAAGCAGGTACAAAGCAATCTAAAAATTGCACAAGACAGACAAAAGAGTCATGTAGATCTGAAAAGAACTCAGAAAGAATATCAAGTAGGTGAGCATGTTTTTGTCAAAGTAAAACCCAGAAAAAGCTCTTTTAAGCTGGGGAGTTGTGCTAAGTTAGCACCCAGGTATTGTGTACCATTTGAAATACTATCAAGAGTTGGAATTGTGGCTTATCAGTTGGCTTTTCCACCTAACTTGAAAATACATAATGTATTTCATATTTCTATTTTTAAAAAGTATGTACATGATGCTACTCATGTAATCGATTGGAATGACATACAGGTGGAACCAAAAGGATATTTTAAGGTGGAACTGGATTGTATCCTAGACATGAGAGAAATTTTACTTCGGAATCGCACCATTGGACAGGTAAGGGTGCAATGGAAGCACCTTAGTCCAGATGAAGGAACCTGGGAATTGGAGAGTCATATGCAGGCAACTTATCCAATTATGTTCCAGGAAGACTCAGATGATGCTTACGAAACATCGAGGACGATGTTGAACTTAAGAGGGGGTGTTTTTCACCTACCTAGATCTAAATAAATTTTATGTTTATGGAAAAAAAATACATTAAAAACTTATTGTAAAGTTTTATATTGACCAAGGATGGTCAAGGATGACTGTAATTGAATCTTATTATTATTTAATAGATTAAAATAGGAGACACTCATCCAAAGGGGAATGTTGAAGATTGTTCACTAGCCCACTAGGAGGAATGAAACTATTGTAGAAGGCAATTGACAAGTGGCAACATATGCACTCACTTACTAGCTGTTGGAGGGGGAAACTTCCCTTAAAATGTGGTCATGTTCCCCAAGGATGGTGGAACTCAGCAGGTGGCTCATTAATTGTTAAACTGACCCTTAAGACCTAGGCAATCTTTATATAGCCATCGAATTTTAGCAGGTAGCTCACACATTCTCAGGGGAGAGACACAGTTTTCCTTGTGGTTGCTGGAAACTATTATGTTTAGCACACAAGAGATTCAATGAGGGGATTGGATAACTAATGAGTTGCAGTGTAGGATTGTCTTATACTATTGAGTTGCAGAGAGATTTTGTATGCAAGTATTCATGATTGCTGAGATACAAAGTGATTGTCACATGCTTCTACACGGAATCTTTTCCATGGTGGTTCAGTGAACAGGCTCAGGAGTCCTAAAGCAAGTAATACTTGGCTTCTTTTAGGAGACGGTTGGGAGGAATAGTCTTCTTTGGGTGTTTTTCCACCTATACAGTCTAAATAGGTTCTGCATCATTTTTGTTTTTATTTATCTTACTTTGCATATTCTGAAAGAATGCTTTTAGAAACTTTGTTATGTTTCATTGCTGCCAATTGTTTATTTAATTATCAAAGTACTGAACTGATAAATTAATCTGCATATATGATTGAATGATTTATTTGGAAAATTCCAGAATGACGAATATAATTCTTCTCTGTATTTTTCCTTTCACTTTCATGATGTACTCTAGTACAAAGAAGTTTGTCTTAAGTAATAGATTAGAAAGATATCAATAATCTTATCTGAATAATGATCCTTTCTTTTTACAATAGATGTAGTTACAACTAAAAGAATGCATGCTGAAATATTATATAGAAAACTTAAAAAGACACAGGCTTTAATTCTTCTTACAGTTCTTACAATTATAGAATAGTAGATAGTTTATATCTTAATCAAATAAACATGTTGATAGAAATACCATTGTTCTCACAGTCAATATTTATGCTAGTATAAATTCATAGCATCTAGGATTCACATCATATAAACAATACATCAATTATAGAAACATTCGATGTATGTACACTACATATATACTTCCTAATAATTATTAGAATGATTGATTAAACCAAATAACTCTGTATATATATTAGAAAAACCAATATCTAAACTCTACAGAATACATTGTCAACTATTATATAAACATAATGCATTATAAATTCTTATGCCGTACATGTTGACACAAACCCAGTCGATAGGGGTTCCTCAGTCTGTCGACATCCAACCCACTGCAATCTCCCTAACCACCAACCCAGACAGGTTTTACCCTGTCTAGCAACACCTGCGGAGCAGATGAAGTCTCACCCGATATGTTCAAGCGAGAGCTGACGGAACCATGTTTCCACCGAATGAAGAAGGACCCTTGTGCATCTGCTTATCAACTTATCACATCATTCACAAACAGATCTAACATTTTGACTTATGCATTTAGACAGAATCGCATAATCATTAAATAGATATTATTGTCAAATAAACCATTAATGTGCAACAGATCTAGCAGTAAAACATCATTTGGAACAAGGAAACATTGCATCATTCATGTATTCAAGTCGCACATCACATTCGTAACATGAAAACAGAAAGAGACACAATAATTCTGCTCAAAATAATATCATATTAACCTTCACAACAACCCATAGATACAACAATATAGTTCTTATGTTGCATACCCAGATTAACAAACAATAACAAGCAAAATCATCCAAGCTTAACTATCTCTTCGATTGATCAATTGATGGATATCTCAACACCTACAATGATATGTCTATTTATAGGCTTGCACCTTTATATTTGCGGTCCACTTAGGAAACTACCTAACTATTTCTTAATAAACTCTACAAAAAGGATGACCCAAAAACCCACATAATGTGGTCCAACATGACCCAAAAATACATAAAATACTATTATTTCCGACTTGTGCGCGGTTTTCGTCCTTGCACGGTGTCTTTGGCCCTTCGCAGCATCTGCGATGCTGTGCAGTTGACTCATCCACACCGCCTACCAACATTACAAACATAAGTAAAGTATTATAATCACCATTCATAAGTATTAACAAAGGCTTAGAAATCTCTTGAAATCAATCTATAGAGTTTTTCTTATAATCTTAAAAATATTTCCTATTCAATTCATAGCTTTCATTCGAAAGTAACCAACATTAACTTGACAAACATATAAATTCATAAACAAACTCATTATAATCATGTTAACAACCTTATTAGATTATACAAGATCAATTCATGATTTCATAGAAATTCAATGACTTATTTCATATCAAATTCCAAACAGTCTAAAGACTGTGAGCTAAAGATCTACAAGTACATATTCATATAGTAATAGGATTTATTTTTCAAACAAATATAATTAACAATCAAGGGTCCGAGACTCATAAAGAGCTCACCCATCAAATTTATACGAATATTCATTATATATGAAACAGTCCAAATTACATAATAAACAAGAATTCAAGTCTGGGCGTAATGCCACTAAAATTGGTAAACCCTAAACTATTTAATTATAAAACCAACCATTCGAATCCACAGTTGAGTTCACTGTAGGGTTAAAGTAAAGCATGATGCCACCTAAAAGGATGCACATCTCATTTACATATTAATAGTTATAATCAAGTTCAAGTCAAGGGTTCGAGATGCATGAGATTTCTCCCCATGAAATATTTATAGTTTATAAACAAACTATGAGCAGAAGCTTTACAAATATACTACAAAGTAGGGTTTCGGGTTTAAACCCTGCTACAATCGTTTCACATAAACTTACAAACAAAAATCTAACACTGAAAAACTAATTCTTTATGAAGTCGCAACTTTCAGTAGAACATTTACTCATGCCAAAGAAACAATAGTCTCAGCATTAATTTGCAAACAGAGACTCGGGTCAAGTTGTAATAACAAAATAAATACAATATTAAATTTAATTCACGAACCTACTAGAACCAAGGTTCAGGGTAGAACCCTGTTACCAAAGAACCCAACGCTAAAGCTAATTCAATACACCATTGGTTAATACAATTCATAATTCAGGGCTTGTCCCAAAACTAGATTATTTGCACACATTTAAACATTATAAACTGACTAGAAGCCAAAAGCAAGCATTGACCATTTCAACATAATATTATTAAACAAGCATCAAGACAATGAGCCTATATATTCCATTAAAATATTGCAAACACAGTGTTACTACTCAGGGATACCGGAGAGTTCCCAAATAGTTAACCCATACATAAAAACTTTTAAAAAACAGTTGACCAAAACCCCAACGCTGACTTTTAAAGCCATGAAAACATTACGATAGCATTGCTTCCCTAAGCTGCCGAATGGCTCACTTAATCAATCAAACACTGGAGAAAGGCAACATAAAAACAAGCAACCCAAACTTGTTGACAGAGGTTCCATCTAAGGGAAGACCCAAAGACTACCGTGGTTCTTCCCAACCACTGGAGTTTCCTTTCCTCAAAATCTATTGCTGAGGAACACAATTCAAGAGCAGGAAATGATAACATTGTCCCTACCATCACATACATCCTTGGTTAAAAGATGAACTCCTACGCATAGGAAAGAAACCTCATAAACAATAATTAAAATGGTAAAACATTTATAAGAGAAAATTACCTTCGTAGGTTTCGAACTCAGGCCAAGAGTTGAGAAGTGGTTCCCAACGCACGCCTGGGATACCTTAAAGACACCACGACCGATACGTTCATTGTTGAAACTACTTCTGCGAGTGGTGCTCTGTGAGCACAACGACCATGGCGGTCGAGAGATCTTATCCCTCTACAACAACGCTGGAGCAAACAATAAATGCCAAGACCAATCCCTCCAGCGTAGTGTTATGGTTTTTCCCTATACGTGGATGGACATAAAAAAACCATCACGTGGTCGCATTCAATGCATGACCTGCCATCCACTATCATTTAGATTTTTAAACCATTACTATAGTCCAAACATGCATACGCTCGTTGTGGATTAATACTTAAAAGCTGTTGCTAAGTTAACCACCTTTCCATATAGTTTTGGATCACCTTTTGGAACACCATCGAGAAATGGATGAGGATCTCCAATCCTATCATAAGAAATGGACCAAGCATATAATTACACAATATTTCAACCTTACTAAGAAGTCTTTTAAAACTTTGATCATAATACCAACACAATCTTTGCTGTAAACCAAACCTGTAACCTGCCAAGGTCATCATGAAGCACTAGCTTAGAAAGATAAGTAAGCTTTGGGGTGTCACCAAGGACCCCTTCAAGAAAAGGAAAACATGTCCAGTATTAACATAGTAATTATAACTAGGAATTCAGATACGATTGGGAAATGGAAAATTAAATAACAAAAGTCATCTTATGCATTAAATTATCATAGTGTAGACAGTTAAAGGAACATTGCGTTCAGAGTTACAACACATTAAATGAAAGAAGATTTTGGTAGACAAATCAGTGTCGCATTTACAAAATATAGATAAACAGTTAATTGATATCATTTATACATATTATAAGAGTGAGTACGGATGTAAGTATCGTAGATACACATTTATCTAAAATTTGTCACACATAGATACGCATCGTCATATTAATCAAAGGAGACATTTCATAATTGAATTTTAAAATAAAAAGAGTTAATCGCTCACAATTTTATTTCTGCATAGTAAATCTCAACATTTACACTACAGGAAAAATTTTAAATTTTTGATGAATTTTTAGAGGTGTTACACATTGCTACGGAACTGATCCATCGGATAGGTAAAGGTGCAATGTAATCACTTTGGTCCCAATGAGGATACGTGGGAGTTGGAGGATGCCATGAAAGAGGCATATCCATTTTTGTTCTGATTTTGAGCAAACACCAAGAATGATGTTATTCCAAGGGGGAGGCAGAATTGTAATACCGCTAGTTTTGACTTGAAATGTATTTAACCAAAATAATATAAACGATCTAAATATGCTAGTGTGGATTCCTAGTGCGGAGCTCAAGGCCAAGGCCCAACTAGTGAATGGATAGACATGTATGATGTATATATTTTTATTTGGACTGTGTGGTTGGCTTGTCATGCTCATTTAGAATATATGTAAAAATATTATGTGCATAAATAATAAAATGGTACAATAATGGTTGTGTAAAGAGCACCAAAGGAGATATGATTCCACTAGAGGGGAAGAGGAAAGGGGGATTGTGGGAGACTAAATCCTTACTGCAAAGTGTCAACCTTAGAACTCACACAAATTATGTTATGTACTTTGAATAAGCCAATTATATCCGTTTTGACTATTTTTCAGTCGTTGAATGCATCTATGAGGTTGGTGGGAAAATCCACCTCAGCAATTATTGAAGCATGGGGCTAACTGCACTTTTGTGATAGTTCTGTCATGAAAAAAGTTAGTTTGTAGCTACTCGGATTCCTTTATTCTACTGTTAGAAGCTATGTCAGTTGTATTTTCACTAGTATATCATATCCCTTGGATTCCAACCTCATTCTCTCATTATTTCATGTAGACTTAGACTATGCAGAGCTCTCCATTGTTGTCCATGAACTTACCAGACTATTTTTAACCCAAAATAACGAATTTGGAGACAGTGTTGTAGATTTGGAAGTGAAAAATGATGGTTGTAGGTGAGCAAAGACATTGGGAAAGATAGGAATCCTTACCCATTGAGTTATGGTGCTCATAGGTGCTTGAGAAGCTGCAAATTGAAGCTACAGGTGGTTTTATAGCAGCACATATTAGATTGGACTTCTTCTATGCACAACTAGAAGCATCAAGAAGATGGATCGCCCGAGATAACTGTGGATCAGTGAAGGGGATGCGTGAGCTAAGAAGGGTGTTGTGTGGGGAAGATATTGTGGAATTCAAGGCTTTGAGGGCTGGGTGAGACCGCTATAGAGCTTTGTATGAGAATTTGGCTAAGCATAGAGAGAAGGATGGGTTGTTGGTTGAGAGAGAGAAGCGTGTAGGTGTTTCCTTTGCTCTGGTGGCTTCATAACCTAGCTCAATAGAAATAGTATATGCTGTACACAGTGCCTATGGTTAGGTGGAAAATCGCTCTTACAGAACTAGTTTCTTGGATATGCATTGGATAAAGATAAGTATTCCCATGCATGTGAATCTGAAATGGTTTTAGTTAATTACTATAATGTTTATGCTTGTATTTGCATGCTAGATGTGTGTGGATAGAATTTAATTCCGTTGTGTATGTTTATTTACATTTTTTGCACACATTTATACGTTGAAATTTGTATTCTGGATATGGGGTCAAATTTGGAGTCCCCAAATTAGTTAATGCCCCCCACTATTGGTCAGTTTGATGGGAGGGGACGTTACAAGAGGATGAATGTTGAGGGATTGTTTTTCAGTGGAATGAAACACTGTTCGTGGAAAGACTTGAGGAAACATGCATATCCAACACGTAGCAAATAATGTAACGAAGAACAAGAGGGTGGTAACAAAGAATGAATTACAAATGGCATTAATATGTGTTTTTGGACAAGTTTCCAACAAGTTGCTTCTTAATAAGGTTTTTTTACAATGTCTTACATTTTTTCTTTATCTCGTAAAATATGTGTTATTTTCTTAATGTCCATTTGCAACCCAAATTATTATTGTTGCTATTTGTAGCCTTTGAGGGTGCATTCGCAGCTGCTCCTACATGGTATTAACTGGTGATATTTGAATTCAATGTATTAAAAGAGTGGGTTTGAGCCTTAGTATGAGTTCATTGACCGTGTAAGGAAATCCATTTTGATAATGAATTCCACTATAATGATAAATCATAATTAATGTGATGCGTTTGTTGGTTTTCTCCTCTTCAATTCTCTATGAGCAACATAATATTGACCCATCATTTGTTAATTTTTTTCCATATGATATCGAGTTAACTCATTCACTTTTATGTGAGCACTAAGAATAGAGGATCAACATTAGTAGCCACATATTTTATAACATATTCAATAAATTACAACGCTTTATTTTAGTGAGTATTATGCTTATTTTGAAGACTACATGATTTTTTTCGTCTTGTTTATTTGCACTTTGTTTGTTAATTTGTTCGTTTTTTCTCACATTGAAAGCAACTCCACCCACTTTAGGCCACAAGTTGAGGATGCATTTATTCTTCCATCAAAATTTTCAAAAGACCTATACGTCTTGATTGAGTAGGTTGTCTTCCTCTAGAGATCATAGACCTTTGTTGAGCAACAAAGAGTGAGTGTTGTAGTATTTAAATTATATGAATCAACACATTGTTGATATGAAACTTATATTCTTTTTAAATCAATGTACCAAAACAAATCATGGAGACCATGATCTCACAGCTAACAATGATATCATAGTGCAAAAGGATGATTCCATGAAATTTTCTCATATAACAATGATCTCATGGTCCAAAAGGACGAGTCCATGAAATTTTCAACTTTTTCTTATTCCATTGGACTCTGGAATCCAACCATATGTTTAGGCTGAGCTCTGCAAGACTTTATAATACCATAAAATATTTGTCAAAAGTTTTAATAATTATTTTTCTTTTCATAATCATGGTAATCGATACCGAAGTATGGTAATCATTGAACAAGAGTAACTTCAATGTTTGGAAAAAAATATCTACCCAAAATAACATGGATATCATTTTGCATAGAAAGGATGCTCATGTGTCTATTTATAATAATAGAAATGATAATAATAAAAGGAATGCAACTAACCAAACCGATTGCAGCAAGGCAAATTGCAATGACGTCTCCCGGATGTATGGAACCATCTTCTCTCTACTCTCATCCACTAATTCAACCTTATCTCACAATTTTGTATTCATTCAATTAATATTATGTTTTTCATTCAGGTTATTGCAATATGCTCATTGTCATTGTTATTTTTTTTTTTAAAAAGATAATTTTTTTATTAATAATGAAAATCTTCCTCCTACAAAACATATGGCAAAATCTAAATAAATAAATAAAAATTAATTATTCCTTGATTAGATATTTTATAGCCAATTTACATGCAATAACATTAAGCTTGACCTCCACAAGCATGTTTGTTCGTTTTCATATTTTTCATAAATTGTGATGTTTAGATATTTTTTGAAATGAATAGAGTATTGCCATTATAGTGAATTCATAGCCTTAGTCACTCTTTATAATTATTTGTTTTGATAATAAGTATGATTGTGCACCATGGAAGCACAAAACATGTGAAGGCATAATAA
Organism: Larix kaempferi; assembly: GCA_027924585.1. Taxonomy (NCBI): domain Eukaryota; kingdom Viridiplantae; phylum Streptophyta; class Pinopsida; order Pinales; family Pinaceae; genus Larix; species Larix kaempferi. Next base: position 756,219 of record BSBM01000727.1, on the reverse strand, counting down.
AAGGAAAATTTCATAGAAGCAATCTTGCACACAATAGAAGGTAAGCATATTTTTGTAACTTAATACATAAATATTTTTAATTTTCTCTTTCCACACAACAATTTTTGTAACTTCATACATAAAAACTTTTGTAATTTTATATATAAAAATATTTGAATTGATATAACTTTTTAAAATTAAAATTATAAAAAAAAAAAAATTGAAATGGTATAAATTTTTTAATTACGTCAATAGGCATTAATATCTTAGATTTTTTGGGTAAATGGAGGAAGACTTATAGATTCTCTAGATTTAAGGTAACAAAGGAAAAGTGTGTGATCGAGATTGCTTCAATGGTCGTCTTTTTTAGGTAAAAATAATGAATTGTTTAACGATAATGAATGGTCGAATAGTTAGCTAATAAACTTAATGGTTTAAACCCTTGCTTGATGCGGTGGGAGGAATGGGTGGCCTCCACGCACTGGTTTAATAGCGTTTAATAGGTTGATAACCGTGGAGCATATCGGTTTCGGTTTCGAGCGGTAATCACTTCAACACGCAGAGCATATCACCAGCTAATTGTATTGATCGCGTGTGGATAACGGTTCACCACATACTTCAACACAAGATGTTATGCCGATTCGTGGCAGCTATACGGTCTGGTGTAACAGTTTTGGTTCGTGGCTAATTATATATCATAATAATTAAAAAATTTAAGATTAAAAAATAATTAAAAAAATTACTTAAAGAATTGACTTTTGTTAATTTTAATGTTAACCTTTGTAAATATATCAAATATTTATTTTTAAATAATTAATTAAGATTCAAATAATGTAAGGGCTGGTGCAAGCTAATGCTGGCCACTCATGACGCGTTAGTCACAATGGACCGCTGGAAAAACATAAATCTGAATGTCAAAAAGCAATATTAGAGCTACCTACACAACTTTTTGGAATATGGCGCAAGAAAATGAAACGTAGAATCGGATTACCTTCCGGAATATATAAATATTATTTATGGAAATTAAGTATAACTCCCAAAAAATGGGGTTCCCCTAAGGCTAGTATGTTATTTTTTTAAGAAAACATAATGAATATGTTTGCGTTAGTTCCCTAGTTTGGTATGCAAATGGTGGAATTTTGTGAAAAAAGATATATACAGTCGTAGATAATAGGCCGTTCTAGTGCAACACTATTTTTCCATATTTATTTATGTTAATTTTATTTTATCTTTAATTAAGGAAGTCAGCCAAGCCTTAGAATGACTAGGTCGAGCGTTAGTCCTCAACATCATGGTCTTAACATAATCAATGAACTTTTTTTCTTTCTAGGATGTAGGTCTTTGTGTGTACTTGTGTGGGTTCTTTTTTGTTTTCAAAATAGGTGAGCCAATCAAAAGTTATAGACGAAATAAATAACCTACTTTTTGTGTAAGATTGACGTTAGTGCAATTAAAATTAATTAAAAAATAGAAACAAATAATAGATTTAATAAAAAATTACATATTCAGAATCTGCACACATAGTTCTACATGTGTGTGCAATTTAATTAGCACTAGACTAGTGTAGCATCATGCTCGAAATAGAAGAAGTTATAGAATAAGATGTATTTTGTTATAACACAGTCCAAGCCACTTGGTTTGGAAACCAGAACCTAAAACTATAGCGGCCAAGTCATCCACCACATTGGTGGGAAAGGAATTACCCGCCAAAACTTAAAAATTTAAATGGCACATGCGTGTTATTTTAAAAGCCTGTACACATAAATAATGCGTACGCACTAATAGAGCATATGTGCTATTTAGTGCATATGCGCTATTTAGTGCTTATGCATTATTTAGTGCGTACGCGCTATTTAGTAAAATCACACCAAACCATATCTCAAGCACATATGCATCCATACAAAAATCCTATTGAATGAATGAAAACATAGGCATAAGAGTGATTGTAGTGTATGCATTTATTAGTATTCACATACACCTACCTACTTAGAGATACTAGGGTGTTTCCTACTTCCATTTCCTTGATATACATGACCTACCCATTATTAACATTGATATTTTTCTCTCTTCATACAAAGATTGTTATGTGCTAGATAAATATCTATTGAGTCACTTTACCTTACCCTATATGCATGAATTCCTTGTGATGTCTAGTGCTTAAGTAGGGTTTGATATTGCCTCCTCTTCAATCTTATAACTTTAATCATTAGTTTGACTCTACTAGATCCTTTGGCGAACCCTCCTACTTACAAGGTTTTGTCTTGGGATCTAACCTTGTGATTTGGCCCATAGTTAGTTGGAGTGCTTAATTTTGGTTCATCAACAACATAACTCTAGGAATGATTAAAAGGGGTCACTCTAGGTCAAACCTTGATTCCCCCTTCTTGATGACGATGATGATGATGATGAAGATGATGATGATGTTGATGATGAAGATGATGATGAAGATGATGACCAAGATGATGATGATGATGATGGCGAGGATGATGAGGACGATGATGATGATGCTGATGATGACGAAGATGATTATGATGATGATGATGATGATGAGGATGATGATGATGATCATATTTGTCATCATCAGCATCATCATCTTCATCATCATCTATCACCTTCATCATCATCATCATCATCATGATCCTCGTCATCATCATCATTATCAATGATGATGATGAAGAAAAAAATGATGATGATGAAGATGATGATGATGATGATGTTGATGATGAGGATGATGACGAAGATGTTGATGATGATGACGATGATGAAGAAGATGATAATGATGAGGATGATGATGAGGATGATGATGTTGATGATGATGATGACAAATATGATGATGATGATGAAGATGATGATGATGATGATGAGGACGATGATGATGAGGATGAGGAGGAGGAGGAAGAGGAGGAGGAGGAAGAGGGTGATGACGATGACGACGATGACGACGACGACGACGATGATGATGATGATAAGGATGATGATGATGATGATGACGATGATGATGATGATTATGATGATGAGGAAGAGGGTGATGACGATGATGAGGATGATGAGGATGATGATGATGATGATGACAAATATGATGATGATGATGCACATGATGATGATGAAGATGATGATGATGCACATGATGATGATGAAGATGATGATGATGACGTTGATGATGATGATGACATTGATGATGAAGAGGATGACCAAGACAATGATGATGATGATGAGGATGAGGATGATGATGAGGAAGAGGGTTATGACGAAGATGATGATGATGATGATGATGATGAGGATGATGATGAGGATGAGGATGAGGATGAGGATGAGGATGAGGATGATGATGATGAAGATGATTATGATGATGATGATGAGGATGATGAGGATGATCATGATCATGATCATATTCATCATCTTAATCATCATCATCTTCGTCTTCGTACTCATCTTCATCATCATCATCATCATCATCATCATCATCTTCGTCATCATCATCATCATCTTCCTCATCATCATTCATCATCATCATTCATCATCATCATGAATGATGATGATGAAGATGATGATGAAGATGATGATGATGACGAAGATGATGATGATGATGATGATAATGGTTATTATGAATATGATGACGAAGATGTTGATGATGATGATTATGATGATGATGAAGAGGATTATGATGATGATGATGATGATGATGATGATGTTGATGATGATGAAGATGATGATGATGATGATAGTGATGATGGTGACGACGATTACGATGATGATGATGACGATGATGATGCTGATGATGATGATGAGGATGATGATGACGATATTCATCATCATCATCATCATCATAATCATCATCATCATCATCATCTTGTTTAAGGCACGCAATGTATCCTAATCATGGTATATATATGTATCCCTCTACATTTGATAGAGATACCCCACAAGGGTTATGTGTGGTGGTTTGAAGATGCATTCTACATCGTATCCTAAGAAGCTTCTTGAGTTGTAGGTGTTGTTCATGGTGCTTGAGCCTGAGAAGCTTCTTGTTGTCCATATACCTTGGTCAGACCTCAAGACCCATTTTTGGTTCACAACTAACCTAGTCATGGTACACATAACACACTTGAAGTTGACTAATACCCTATAGATTTCATATGTGGTGGTCCAGGGACTCCTTCATGGTGTTTGTGCCTAAGAATCAAAATTTAGTATTGGAGGCTCTTGTTTCCCTCCACTAGCCATGGTTAAGGAGCCAAGATAAATCCTTGATGCCCAAGACATTATAATGGTAGCAATATTCAATTCATATGCAAAAGACTCCTTATAGAGGGATAGTGTCATGGATTCTATGTGCTATTGATGACGCTTGAGGTCTTGAATTTTCAACTAAGGCTCAAGTGGAATTCAATTGAGCTCAACATGCTTCAATAAGATCTCGAGGAACCTGTTTTCATTCTTCAATGAAGTTCAATGCTTTGCAACATATCCATGGTCTTACATGGTAGTCTGAGGATGCATTCATGGCATTTGATCTTTACAAATATGTTTTTTGTCAAAATGAAATTCAAATTGACTCTTTGATGAGTCCTCCTCTACAAGGCTTCATTTATTGCATGAATGTCACAGACTCACAAAAACTCTAAACAACACTCAATGGCATGCAACTACAAATAATGGCATGCAACTATAACCACAAACCAAGTAGTGGTTGATTTATGCATTGATATAGAGAGGTGGTAGTAGGCACACAATATGGAGAAACAATGAGTTAGAAAAAACATTTGGACCAAAGCACCACAATGGTTATTAATAAAATTAAAAAAAACAAATTTTGGCTTAGGAATTGTCTTCAATTTGATGGGTGGCATGATCATGATCATGTAACCTCCCTCCGTCCTTCCAAACATATGTGGTTTATCACCACATTTCTCTTCGACACTTGCCACCAAAATACGTATAAAAATAACATATCTTTACATCCTCTTCCATTTAAATCCTCATCGCATAGTCATAAATAAGGATTATTATGCATGCACATCTTCACCTTACAATATCAATTGGGTCAAGGTGCATAGACAACCATAAATTATCAAATGTGTCAAGACGCAAAGAGTAAGCTCCCGAGGAAACTATAAGTGAGTCTTAAATTAAATTTACCATATAAGTCTTTAATTGACACTATCATATGAGATTTGACATGTTGGATTGTTGTGATCTTCTTATCACTCCTTACCAATGTGATTGTAAGGCTTCTTTGATGGTGAAGTCCATAATTTTAAGTCTTATTCCTCATTCTCATGCCTTTTGGTAAGACAACAAGGAGGGCAGTGGCCCGCATCAGGTAGATACATTAATTCTTTCATTAAATAACTTAAATTTCATGCCAATGACTATGAATTCACCAAATCGTGGATTGGTAAAAAACACATCGAATTTTAGAGCATCGAGCTCTTAATTACTCATCTATCTATAATTTTTGCAAATCATGCCATTAACAAACTTCTTTTGTTATTCTGGTTCAATTTAAAAGGTAGATTTTTGAGACTCAAAATTGTAGTGAGTCGCAGGGCTCCAGTTGACTTAGGATTGATTCCATTTCCCCTCCATCACATACCTATATGTTGTCATGACAAGTCTTGAACAACAAAATTTGATGCCGATGCCCCTATGATGCTAGCGTTGCTAACTTGCTTGGTATGGAGGTTTTTTTTTAATGGTTTTTTGAGCTATGTATTATTTTTTCTTAGGTGCTTAATGTCCATCATTCTTACATCTCTCAAGCTTGGATGATTTCCCTCTCTTTGGTTTGAATTAAGGTTTTGGTTGGTTTTATATGTATATTTTGGTTATAGGTTTTTTATAGCCTCATTTTGCTTAGTGGCTTGTTTTTGTACATAGTTAACAATAAGTAATTTTCTCATGGTTCTAATTTTATTTTAAGACTATATCTAGTTACAATGTCTTCCACTATGCATAAGATCATGCAGATGACGCAATATGGTTATTGCGTAATCTAAGTTGTTTTATGTACAATGAAGTGTGGTCTAACCCAAAAAAATACAACAAAACAATTGTTAATTTAATGAACTATAAAATTAATGTTACATATATGTCAAATTAATGTGTTCAAATTCAGTTTTATTGAAAAGATACCATTTTATCATGTAGATATTAAGGAGTGCTCAATTATTTACGATTGTAAAAATTTCGATGGGCAATATTTTTTTTGTTGCATTTTTTGGGGGGAAGGGTTTAGCTGATTTATACTTGTCAATTGAAGTACAATTATTTAAATTTCCCTTCATCTTTGAAGGACTCCAAAAACAAATGCCCTTCCAATAAAATTTAAGACCCACCCTTCAAATTTCATCACCGAGTCCAATTTATGCAAATATTTTCGAAGTGGGGGAAGGTTTGGCACTAAATGGTATAAACGTTGGGTAATAAATGGTGTAAATGTTATGTAGGGGCACATGCGCGTGTTTTAGTGCATGCGCTCTAGTGACGTGTACACGCTACAAACACGCGTGCGTGCGTTTAAGCACGCGTGCACATGCCTATTGCTAGTTTAAAAAAAACAGAGTTCTCTATTCCCGGGAATTCTACCAAAAAACACGGGTTTCATTTCTTTCACGGGTTTCAAGCTCTTACATGTTTCTTATTGGCTCACACTCATTGATCTATTGGACACAAAATCACCCTTGGAATCTAACAAATATCTTCAGTAGTCTTGGAATCTAGTGGATACATTCAAGCTATCAGTTTCCATTGCAAGTGGAGATCATTTCTATAGGTATGGTGAATTTTAAATAATTCTTTTCATTCACAATATTTGAGATTATCCCATGCCTTTTTGTTTTTATCATATGCCTACAACAATATCCATGCATAGACAACAATGAATTTGACAAGAAGAATTCCCAAGTTCACATCTAGAAAAACTCATGTGAACACTAGACAAGATGAAGTATGCAATGTAAACCAATAATTATCACCATGAATATATTTTGATTTCACACAAGGATGGTATGGATGAGGTGATCGCTTAAGCCTCTTCAATTTGAATAAAATCATAAGAAGCAATCATGAGAGGGGGTCCATATTGATTAGTTCATGAAATTTTGTCTATGCTCTCATATTCATGCTATGTTTATTTGATGTAGAAAAACTATCAAAATATTCCCAAGGGATCTCTAGCATAAACTCTTTTTCATTTGAAAAAAATACAAATAAATGGTTTAATAAACCTCCATCTTTTACACATTGTACACCATAGCAAAACCTATAGCATAAACTATCAAACTATTGATCCTACACACATTCCCATCTATGATGAGGTTCTCTCTTGAGCCTCTTCAATTTGAATAAAATCCTAAGAAGCAATCATTGGAGAGGGTCCATATTGATTAGTTCATGAAATTTTTTCCATGCTCTCATCTTCATGCTATGTTTATCATAATGTTTCTTTAATATCGTGCCTTTGATCATGACTACTTGCCTCTACCTCATTGAATTCTCCTTCCTTGGGGGAATTTGCAACCTCCTCATTGTGTAATTAGTAAACTTATTCTCTTTACCTTATTTGATGTAGAAAAACTATCAAACTATTCCCAAGGCATCTCTAGCCATCTCTGTTGTAAGGTGTTACTACCATAATTTTTATGAATTCATGGCTAGGCAAGACACTAGTTTCTCCACTCTACACTTGACCAACCATCATCTATATTGATTTGAATTGTAAGGGACAATTATGTTTATTTGAACACAAATAAACCAACATACTCTGTAGTTGTATGTGTTAATTTGTAAAGTGGTAAGTTATGTTGGAATGTGTCAAGTTCATTGTATAATGGGACTAATATCTTATTTGTTGTTTCTTTTGTAGGGGTAGGCCTGATAGTTTTGTTAAAGAGAATTTTGGAGATGGGAAACTCACGCAATGGAACAAAAAAATATAGAAGGAATCTGCCCATTGAAAAGGTCAATGACTTAAGAGAAAAGGCCAGGTTGGGAATGGAAAGATTGAGACATGGTCCTATCATTACCCTGGATCATGCCACTGATCCTAACATAGTTGTTGACACAACAACCTCTTGTTCAGAACCATGACTAAAGCAGTCATATCCAATGGACCCAACTCAAATTCCAACATCAACACAATATCCAACCAATAATCCATCAACGAGTCATGCTGAAGTTCCTCACGACACAGGAATTTTGGGAGATCTTGCATGCGTAGAGATGCACATACAAGCCTTGCTTAATTTGCAATCTCCCCAAGAAGACCACAACCATGTCGACCACACTCCCATTATGGCCCAATCTATGAACGAAGCACAACAACAAACAAGCTCTGGTATTCATGTCTCATGTCCACCGTCCCTACCTCAACTGTCCAGTGCAAGAAGAAGAACTCCTAGACATATTCATGTGGATGAAAGTGCTATGTCGGGGCTTGAAGTTAAGTTTCCAAATCGCACTATAGAATGGCAATGCAACAAAGTTTTCAAGGAATATTTTGAATCCAAAGGTGATGCAGGTAAATGCCAATTATTAGTATGTTTGTTAAAGTCACATTGTTGAGTTGTTGTTAAGAAAATTTTGGGCATAAAGATAGCTAAAAGTTCAGAGGCTAGCAATCATATTGTTAGAAATCTCCAATTTGCATTTAATGTGATTGGGAATACATCTTGTACAAAAGATCTTTGTGCGGCTCGTCGTGTTTTAGTGGAATCAGTTGTAAGCAAGTCCACAAGGAAACATCGCCTACTATCACACACTTCTCACATACTCAAATTAAATAGAAAAACTATTAAAAAATACTATGTTATAAGATAAAATATTGACACTCTGGGTGGAAACGATTGTTGGGATTTTGTTGGTAGGTTCCCTCGTGTATATAGGAAGATAATTGATGCTGTTAAGGAGTTAGTGCAAAATTTTTGGCATGATCATACTAGACCTTCGTCAAACCAAAGAGACATGCTAAAGCTGAGAAAAGGTTCTACTGAACATGAACCCCATGTTAAACACTTCCTTGACACCACACAGACTGAACTCTATGAAAGATTCAGGAATGAGCACACACAATTGAACCTGGGCCAAAGTTCCTTTGAGAAATGCAAACCATGGTACATTCGTATATGCATTGATCGAAACATCTGTAGTTGTAGATACCACGTAGAATATGAATATTATTATGACACATATAAACATATATTTTGTGATTTGCATACTAACATTGTGCAGGGCTGCAATGAATCCATACTACCACTGAATGCATCAAGAGACTTTATCCACAACATCATGTGTCCAAGGCTCGAAGGACAAAAATATTATGAAAAATCGTGTCTATATGGGACATGTTCTAGGTGCAGTGGGTTTTCTCTTTTGAAGCGTTGCATTCATGAAATCAAGGAGCACGAATTTGGTAGGATGGGCATGGAGATGCAGAGCTCCAATTAGGTAACCTATAAATTAGACAGTGCCAGGGAAAGTAAAAATATTGCATTAGTGAAGTCACAAGTACAAATGAATATTGCATATTTTTTATATTACACGTTCAATTTATGACTTATACATTTTTTCAAAGGCCACATTGTAATATCCCTTGTTTTCATGGTAATAGGTACCGGTATGTGACTTCTTGATAGAGTTCTCTGAGAAAATAAAGTAGTATGTTCAATATGTGCATGTAGCGTGATGGCAAGATGAGCAGTACACAAAATGCAGGGACACATTTCCTGTTGGAACCATAGTGTCAATTGTGGATTTTGCAAAAAATTACACCCTTCAGCCACAAAATGAAATCCAAAGTCAATACTACCATTTAGACCAAGTCAGCATCATGGTACATATTATGTATAGGCATGGGCCAGAGAGCAGCAATGACAAGAGGATAATACTGAGGGAGACCAACTTTTACATAAGTGATGATAGAACCCATGATCTGCATTATGTGCAACATTTTTTTCAAATTTTCTATGATCAGTTGAAGGAGAGAGATATACAGATGCATCAGCATTGGATATGGTCGGATGACTGTGCGGGCCAGTTCAAAAATGCTCGAGTATTTCAATGGATGAGTATTTTGCATAAGACTTATAATGTGCCACATATTTGGAACTATTTTGAGACTAGGAACGGAAAAGGCGAGCATCATGGGGCCAGTGCATGCATCAAGACCACACTATGAAGGGAAGAGATGAGGCAAAATTTGATAGGGAACCTCATATCTAAGATGAAAAATCTAGAGTTCAATGGTGCTCTACAATAATGTCAGACCGAGCAAGAGATCAACAAACATCATCAGTCGCAGGATGTGTGGTAAGAAATTTTTGGCGAGTGGTTGACATAGATCGATCGCATTCATATAGTTGCGGCATAGTACAAGGAACACATGGATTTCATTAAGTTCGAAGCTCAAACATCCCCTTATTTGAAATATGGACGCGAAAGCTTTCATGCTTTTGCAGCCCTTGCAATAGTGGCGAATGGGATGAATGCAAATGCATGGATTGGGTTGATGAATGGGATCGTGTGTCACTTCCAGTAGACCAACATGCAGTTATTGAAACAACCCAGTTAGAGGAGGGTCAATCAACGATTTTGACAGACTACGACCATATCTAAGATATTGTACAACTAAGACACATATACGCAGTTGTTTCCCTGAAAGACAATGAATGGGGAATGGATTATTGGTTGGCACGGTGCATCCAAGGTAAGCAAACCCTCTACACATCATTAATTGACGATGAAGGCATTGAATTTCCTATTAGATCGATGGTGGTTAAGGGGGGATATCTTACACTAGATGGGAAGTCAAGAAAGACTAGTGGTCATGTATTCATGGATTACAGACCAGGATCAATGGTGTACCACTTCACAAACTTGATCGTTGGCACAAACATCCATCTTCAAACAATGTCAAGCAAGAGCTCAACCAAGGTACGCTACTACTTGCCTCATTCAGAGCATGAGAGATTGATAGAGATAATTAGCAACAGAGAGGATCCAGATGGATTTATTGAATGAGGCCAGTCAACTTTACACAAGAGAAATAATTGCATCAAATAATGTTATGTTCTACATCGAGGTATGTGTAGTTTTATGTTATTTTGTTGGTACATGCATTTTTTGTTGATACATACATACATACATGTCTCTTCCATACCTACATGCATACATACATAGAGATACATACATACAGATACATACATACATATAGATACATCCATCTACCATGTCATCATTTC
>BSBM01000727.1:687500-740000 GCA_027924585.1 Larix kaempferi | reverse complement strand
ATTGGGGTCAAATTTGCAAAATCGTCCACTGGGCACTTATGCTGCTGATGATGAAGATGGTGATGATGATGAAGACATTGATGATGATGGTGATGGTGATGAAGATGATGATGATGATGAAGAAGAAGATAATGATGATGGAGATGTTGATGAGGAACCTAGAGATGACAATGTTGATGAATATGGTGATGATGATGGTGATGATGATGATGATGATGATGGTGATGATGATGAAGACGTTGATGGTGATGGTGATGGTGATGGTGATGATGGAGATGTTGATGAGGAACCTAGAGATGACAATGATGGTGAAGATGTTGATGATGATGATGATGGTGATGATGATGAAGACGTTGATAATGATGGTGATGGTGATGGTGATGGTGATGAATATGATGATGATGAAGAAGATGATGACGATTCTGATGTTGATGAGGAACCTAGCGATGACAATTATGATGAAGATTGTGATGATGATGATGATGATGAAGACATTGATGGTGATAGTGATGGTGATGGCGATAAAGATGATGATGAAGAAGAAGATGATGATGATGGATATGTTGATGAGGAACCTAGAGATGACAATGATGATGAAGATGTTGATGATGATGATGATGGTGATGATGATGAAGATGTTGATGATGATGGTGATGGTGATGGTGATGGTGATGGTGATGAAGATGATGATGATGATGATGAAGATGATGATGATGGAGATGTTGATGAGGAACCTAGAGATGACAATGATGATGAAGATGTTGATGATGTTGTTGATGGTGATGATGATGAAGACGTTGATGATGATGGTGATGGTGATGGTGATGGCGATGAAGATGATGATGATGATCGAGGTGATGATGATGGAGAGGTTGATGAGGAACCTAGATATGACAATGATGATTAAGATGTTGATGATGATGATGATGGTGATAATGATGAGGACGTTGATGATGATGGTGATGGTGATGGTGATGGTGATGAAGATGATGATTATGAAGAAGATGATGATGATGGAGATGTTGATGAGGAACCTAGAGATGACAATGATGATGAAGATGTTGATGATGATGGTGATGCTGTTGATGATGAAGAAGTTGATGGTGATGGTGATGGTGATGGTGATGGAGATGGTGATGGTGATGGTGATGATGATGATGACGATGAAGAAGATGATGATGATGGAGATATTGATGAGGAACCTAGAGATGACAATGATGATGAAGATGTTGATGATGATGATGATGGTGATGATGATGAGGGCGTTGATGATGATGGTGATGGTGATGAAGATGATGATGATGATGAAGATGATGATGATTCTGATGTTGATGAGGAACCTAGAGATGACAATGATGATGAATATGTTGATGATGATGATGAGGAGGATGTTGATGATGATGGTGATGGTGATGGTGATGAAGATGATGATGATGCAGAAGATGATGATGATGGAGATGTTGATGAGGAACCTAGAGATGACAATGATGATGAAGATGTTGATGATGATGATGATGGTGATGATGATGAATATGGTGATGATGATGAAGACTTTGATGATGATGAAGATGATGACGATGAAGAAGATGATGATGACGGAGATGTTGATGAGGAAACTAGAGATGACAATGATGATGAAGATGTTGATGATGATGATGATGGTGATGATGATGAGGATGTTGATGATGGTGGTGATGGTGATGAAGATGATGATGATGATGATGATGATGAAGATGATTATGATGGAGATGTTGATGATGAACCTAGAGATGACAATGATGATGAAGGGTTTTGATCAACAAATTTATGAAGATTTTGAGTTTCATTATAGTGGTACCATTGTGGAGAGGGTGAAGAGGTAGTGTTACTTGTAGGGAGATTAGGACATATTGGAGGAAGTATCTAAAGGGTACAGAGGGTTTAGTGCTAGGGTTTGGGTGAGGGTTAGGTTTAGAGTTATAGAAAGAAAATGAATTAGGTTATTTATCTAATGTACATTTTATATTAGTGGTATGGCTTGGTCTAAGGTGGTGCTCTCAAATAGATATTTCATTATGAAATATTTAATAAGACATGAATTAAATTTAAGATAAGTGTATTGTTGAATATAGTGAGCATTGAGCATGGGGAACCAAGTCTATGAATATGTGTATTGTTAAATATAATTTTGTTGGGTGAAGCCAATAACCAACATAATCAACATAATATAAGAGTTTTTTGGGTTGGGGATATACCTCAAGGTACCCAAAGCATGAAAAAAGTTTGGGTGGGCACAAAACCAAATGATGATGATGATGATGACATGAGTGAGGTAGGTCTAAAGCAACTTCTCTCATACCAAATGAGAGAAGTGGTAGGTAGGTATCTAGGTCTCTAAAGAAGCTTCTCTCATACCAAAGGATGTAGGTCTAAATCAACTTCTTTTGTGGAGTGCTGCTGTTGCATTTTGAAGTTCCCTTAGTCATTGTGTTCTAGTTGCATTCTTGGTTTTGGATATTTGTTCCCAATGTTAGGAGTTTTTCTTTTTTTTCTTTAACTTATGTGTAGAGATCTAGGCATTCATCTAAAATTTTCTTAATCTATCTATCCAAGTTCATTCTACCTTCATTAATGAGTTTTGACCTCAAATTTCAATCTTCTTCTATGTTCATGTATTATTTATCTTGAGTAATTTATTTATATCCAATGTATTTGACTCTAAGAACCTCTCATGAGTGATTATAAAAAATCATGCCCTAGCATGTGCAAGAGTTAGTTAATTCCTTCATGCATAATTTCTCATGCAATTTTCCAATTTACTTTCCCAGCACTCAAATAGTCTCCTTCTTACACAACATATATGCATGTATGCATCCATTATACAATATGTGTCGTAATTAGTATTACCGATATGTTTCACTATGTGTCATTATCTAAGATATATATACATATTCATACACATAAATGGAAAGTGAGAAAGGGGAGAATGTAACTTTAGAGCCATCAATAATTAGCCTTTTATTAATCCTTAAGAAATATTTATTTTTACAATGATAGGATGATGCATCTTTATGCTCTTTACATAGAGGGGAGGTAACTATAGTTATTGTAACTATCTTTATCAGTCAGTCAACCAACATGACTACTTAGTTGAATCTTACATGTATACCTCCAGTCAACTCTTTATACTAGTTGACTAGTTGAATAAAGCTCCTACAACAATGCTAGTAGAGGATTTTCAACACAAGGGATGGGTCTCTAGACCTCGATCATGGTGATTAAAAAATATAAAGGTTATTAGGACCTAAATGAATATTTTCATATTCATGAGCCATGAACGAGTCCTTGAATCACTACACAAGCTCTCTAGACAGGATACATGGCCTTTGTTTTGGATATGGATTCCATTTGGAGGTTTTGTGCACTAAGGATGGGTCTTTAGGTATTGACAATGATAAGGTTAGGACATATGAGGCCTCAAATAGAATATAAATGTTTTAAGGATATTATCCATCAAGATTCCCTCAACCCCCAGACATACCCTTTAAAATAATTTTTTATCTTTGAGTGTGATATGGGTGCCAACATGAGGTTTTGACTACTAAGAATGGATCTTGGCGTCTTGACCATGGTTGAGGTGATGACAATGAGGTTCATATGACTCTAATGAATATTCCATGGCTCATGGGGTAAAATGATGTCTTGAACCATTTGTTGACTATGTTCAATATGTGTCCTAACATCAAAAAATCCAAGATACTTAAATTACAAAGAGTGATTATCAATATTACGAAAACATTGAAGACATTATCAAAACTAAGGGTCTATTCCAACTTGTGCAAATAGTAGTTCAACACATTAACCATGCTTTTATTAAAGGCACATACTAACACACAAAGAATGATCCATATGTAACTACATTAACAATTCTCTTTTATTGCTCAATCCAATTGCACCTATGCACACCCGTCATGTTTGCACTAATTCAAGTGATATGGTTAACCCTTTCATCCAAGCACACATATGAACTTCTCAGATATCTAGGTTAATTTGATATAATATGTGATGCAATGCTTGTTAGAATTGACTATTATAACGATTACAAGGTTTAAGTATGGAAGAAGTCATCGTCTCCTATTTATTTTTTTGTAGCCCTAAAGTCACAACACTTTGTAATGTAAATATCACTCCTTACTTTGCTTGGTTGGGTATGTTTTTGCTGAAAGGAAAAGATGCAAGACCCATTCAAATATAAGGGACTCATATTGAGGTCACTTGGTGTCTAGAAATAACATCTATATGTATGTGAAAATTTTTCCATACCATTTTTATTGAAGACAAAATCATGTATGCAAAAATGTAATCAAAGACAAAGTCACATAGACAAGTGAAGATCCATCTATTAATATGCAAAAATGATCCAATCATGTACACTTTTTGGAAAAATGGAACATCATTCCCAACGTCTATATAATGGCAACTCGTGCCTCGTACAAAATATGGCAACTTGTGCCCTATACAAAATATGTCCCATGGTGCCCTATACAAAATATGGCAACTCATGCCCAAAATGCCACATCGTGGCTAGTGTACATAGGAGGTTTTCTCAATCCTCCTACCCAACCTCGGATCTCCCAGGTCCATCTCCAAAATTGATCTTCCTCTTCTTTGTGCTAGAGGAAGATGGATCCTTCGGGCATCTTGGAACACGTCCCCCTGAGCCCTGAAATGACAACAATAATATGTCAACTTTTCCTGGCAATTATACAAGTATAAAACATAATTTAAACATAAAAATAGTTTTCAAATCTTAGACAACTCACCGCATGCGAGACTGTAAGTTGTGAGGGGGTCTCCCTCCTTTGTGCTCCTAGTATCTCAACAATGCCACCCTGCAACTTTTAGAACAATCAGATAAATGATGAAATTAGATGCATATAGTAATTTTCATTAAAATTGAACGAGATTTTCATAAACTAGTCAATCTCACCATGAACACAACCGGCTGGTCTTCATGGCTGGCGGATGGAGCAGTTGGTTGGACAACCTGCTCTGATGCTAGGGTGGATGGTATAGGGGAGGATGTAGCCAAATTGACGGTGGCTACACCACTAGGGGGCACATTGGAAGAAGGGGGGGGTGGCAGAAGGAGGCATGGACTAGGGTGGGCGAAGTGGAGATGCATGTCTAGGAAGATAAACCCCAACTGGTTGTAGTATGGATCGGGGCACCCTAGAAGGGGAAGCGAGTGTGGTGGGGGAATGCGGGGGGGGAGGTCTGTGTTGTGGTGGAGGGATGGGTGACTGTGGATGGGTGGTGTGTCGTGGTCGGATGGGGGAGGGTGGGAACATGGGAAACTGATACGGAGGTGGTGAAAAGGTTGGGATGGGGTGTTGGGACGCAGGATATGAAACAGATGGGGGAGCTGGGTGGAACTGTGGTGCTGGATAGGAGGGGGGTGGGGCTTGATGGAAGGGGGTGGGGAGGGATGCATGGAATGGGGAATGTATGCCAGGGGATACAACTAGCATATACGGTGGTCAAAATGCCGGGGAGGGAGGAATAACGGTACTTCCAGGCCAAGGTGCTCGCACTTGCATACACATTTATAACCTCATATTTTAATATAGAAAAATATAAATATACACAGACAAGTCATCATATTTGAAATTAAATTTATGCTTTAATACACATGATACCTACACACGTGGAGATTTGCTAATCCCTGGTGGCGATGGCTGGTCACTAGAGCCTGCAGACACCTGTGTGAATGCTACAATTTTTAGACCAAATTTATAAAAACAATATTAACAATATTAAACACAATTCCAATGAGAATGACAACGATAGTACTTAAAAAACATGGCTGCAATTAATTTATATTCAAGTTAGATGATAGTGGTTTGATGGGCTTTGGATATTATATAACGTTTTTATTGTATTGGTGCAATCCATTTGTTCAAGACTTGGTAAAGAACATGGTTGTGGGGATCGTTTCCTTTGACCCGCAATGGATTGGGCCCATGATAATTTGGAAAAGAAGGTTGACAATTTATGCTTGAAGTGTTTGATGGCCAAAGTTGGCATTGATGACAACACGTTAAGGAAAAAGGGGTAAGTGATGACATGGAAAATACTTGACTAGACAAATGGTCAGCATGACAAGCTTTGATGACTTGACAAGTGGAAAGCAAGCATGACAAGTGTAGAAGACTTGACAAAGTGGAGACATGACAAATGATTGAGGACAAGGACTTGATAATGACATTGATGACAATACATTAATGACAAAGACACCGAAGAGTTAAGAACATGGAGCATACACATTATGGCAAGCACAATGGAGATGGTGACATGGATTGAGGGATGGCAAAGGTGACAAGTATGACAAACATGGAAAGCATGACAAGTGTTTATGACAAGCATGGAAGAAGGACATGGCAAGCTAAGGACAAGACAAAGACAAGTGACAAGCAAGCAAGCTTGATGACTTGTCAAGCATGGTGTTTGTTGACATGGAAGATGACAAGGAGGACATGCTTGTTGACAAGAAGGATTGATAAATTGGTGACATGGAGGATGATGAATTGGAAAACATAAGATTAGAGGACAAAGACAAGATGATGAGGTGGACAAGGAAGATGTGCGGGCATTTGGATGGCCCCTTGCGGGCATTTCAAAGCACCATTGTGGGCATAATCAAAAGGACCCTGCGGGCATTCTTTGAAGCACCCACTGCGGGCATTTGTGGTGTATTGCGGGCATATTGATAAGGGCCTAGGGGAATTTTCATGAGACCATTTCATGCATAATCCAAGACCAATACATGCATGTGTTGATGGCCCTTGCGGGCATCAAAGTGGAGCTCACTGCGGGCATTTTTAAGAGTGCATTGTGGGCATCTTAAGGGCATATATGTGTCTCACATTTAATATTCTAAAAGGATAGAAGGTGACATGGCATGAAATTAAAATTAAATAAGGTGACATGGCATGGCCATAATTAAATAAATCATATTTGATTTATTTAATCATCTTAATGATAAAACTATAAATAGAAGACAAGTTTCATTTTTAAGGAAGCAATGTGTGAAGATTTTGGGAGATTGAGGAGAGTTTGATGAATATGGTTGTCTATTATTGTCATTGATGAAAAAATTAATGACAAAGTTTATGCTTGAATAACACATGGCATAAGGACATGGCAACAAAGGTTGATTTGGTGGACGAAGTGATGGGCATTGGAGCCATTGGAACACCTATTGAGCCAAGAATCAAATGACCCATACTATGGTCATTTGAAGATTATTTGGACAAGGAGAGTTGGTGGCAAATGGAAAAGCATCAATAACACACATGGCATTGGTCAAGAATAGAAAGAGTAAGCAAGCATTGGATGGTAGTCTGAGGATGAAGGACATTGTGGGAATCACCAAAAACCTAGCTGCGGGCTCATCATTGGTCAAGTAAGAATGACAGATTTTGGAAATTTATCTCCCATTTCTATAATCATTAGAGGTCTAGGATGCTTAAAGTGAACATGAACAAATGTTTCTAGTTTTCTTAGGTTTTCATGTTTTATAAGGTTTCATTTTTGTTTGCTTGGATTATATGAATTTATAGCTCTCAAATAATTTTGACAATATTATAAACACAACTGTAAAATCAGATGATAATATGGTAATTACTCAGTGAAAATTAATTTGTAATTACTGAACACAAAATACTCGTAACTGGATCTATTTATTCAAAGTAAAGAAGTTACTTGTGTGTATGGTGCCGCAATCTCCTCTGTTGCTTCCATGGCTCGATCTAGGGTCGAAGGAACCGATGTCCTCCTACCCGGGGGATGGAGACTCGGCCCTAAATAACTATACATTAAAACAAATAAATTCAACAATGTGTAATTCAAAGTTAAATAAATTAAACAATACGATATCAAATAAAATACAACAAATACTTGAACATTAAATAAAACAATAGCTAACCTACTCCATGTAGCTCTCTGTGGCATGCTACTACGTAGGACCATGGAAAGAATGACCACAGTGAGAACAAGGATGTGCCATTGTTCTCATAGAACTATAAGGCCCCACCTGGGTTCCACCTGTACTCGGCATGTCCCGGCCACCACCCATAGACCGTGCAGCTGTGTCTGTCTGATCGATGTCCTCCTGGCTCTGTGAAGACATAGCCACAAATGTGTTATGTCTAAGCAAATGACGTGTGGCATGTCTAACTGAGTCATCAATCTCATATAGGCCTCTACAAAACCTAGGTGGCCGAGGAGGCGGGTTTGGCTCTCTCCTGGGTGCAGGAGGTCCTCTAAATGGGTTGCAGCAAGCCTGAGGTCAATCTTGGGCAGAGCCAAGACCGACACCCTAAAACTCAGTGATGTCAAAATAGTTTACATGGTAGCATAGCTCAAACTCAGCCCACAATTTCCGAAGGAAATACTGTGGGACCTCCAAATTGTTGCACGGGGGCCTGTCAAACACCATAAACCATCTCTTTCTCCAGTTATCTCTCCATGGGTGGTAAATACACCAATCCATGAAAACCCGTCTCTTCCTCACATCTGGAGGTTGTCCTATCGAGGGAACTATGAATCTGTTGTACAACTGGGCTTTGATGATGTTGAGGTCTTTTATCTGTTCTTTGGGCATCCCAGTGGAGTAGTTTTCCCTCATTCGAGCCCTGTATTGGCTCAAATTTGTGATCTCACTGTGTGCAATTTTGATGGATTCAATAATGTTTTGCAATGATGAAGCAAAGGAAACCCGAGAGGGTTCCTTGGTGCTCTTCAATTCATCGCTTAATACCCTTAATTCAGTTAAATCTTGGTTTAATTGATCTTCGGGGTTTTCATTTGGTTCATTGTCCATTCCAATGTTGTTATCTGAAGGTCAGGTTTCATTGGTTTCATTGGTTTCATCTGATGGTTCAGGTGTGTTTGTCATCTTGTTAGGTGTAGATGGCCTGCAATGAAATGTTTTTTGTTTTTTAATGGATTGTAATTTTTTTTTAAAATTAAAATTCAAAATGGAAAACAAACAAAAAAACCAAAAATAACAATAAATTCATGCTTCGTTGAGCACCTACCTGGAGACAACGTTGGCAAGGTGGTGGAGGTGCGAATTGGTGGCGTTGAGGAGGCCTTCGGGTGCTCCACGACGCATTCACGGGGTACTTTTTTGGCCTCTATACACTCGTGGGTTTGTTGAAAATGAGAAACCGGTGAGCTTTGTTTTTTTTTATATAAAAAAAATAGGGATGCGCACGCGTCATTAATGCGTGCGCTCCATTTTGTGCATACGCATTAATAACGTGTGCGCGCACATTTTGTCCATGTGGACGTTCAACCTTGTTGAAGCTAAGACGCATGCGCGCATTTGGCAGCGCGTGCGCGTCGCTTTTTTTTTCCCGCTCACGCGCTCCTATTGCGGCCTTTTTGGGTAACAGATTTGTGCAGGTACCCATAAAACTTAAAATAAGGGAACCTAAAGTTAAAGGAAACATTTTATATATACTCTTGATGTTCATGTCCAATACATAAATCGAAATTATCCCTTAGACACCATCACAACAGACTCAATCCATGCAACAATTTGTTTAAATAAATGAATTTCAAGTGTTAAGCATCTATTGTTAACATGTGTACAAGGCAAACATAGTCAACCATGGTTAACTAAATTCAACCATGGTTATCTATGGTTAAACTAAAGTCAAGGTTACCTAAAGTCAAGAAGGTTTGGTAAATTCAAATATGCTTAAATAATAGTTAGCCATGACTTAACCTTATCTTTCAAGTGTTAAGGATTGATTGTTGAAATGTGTAAGTCAAACTTAGTCATCCATTATAAATATTGTCAACCATGGTTAACTAATGTCAAACATGGCCCACTAAAGTAAACCATGGTTAACTGTAGTCAAACTAAATTCAAGTTTAACCAAAGTCAAACAAGGTTTGGTAAAGTCAAACATGGTTAAATAATAGTCAACCATGACTTAACCTTACCATGGTTAAATGAGTGTTAAGGATTGATTGTTGAAATGTGTAAGTCAAACTTAGTCATCCATGGTAAATATAGTCAACCATGGTTAACTAATGTCAAACGTGGCTCACTAAAGTCAACCATAGTTAACTATGGTCAAAATGAATTCAAGGTTAACCAAAGTCAAACATGTAAGACATCAATAATTTGACATTCGACATTCATCATGCGTTATGTTGCATTATGATGTTTATCAAGAGTTACATTGCATTATGACATTTATCAACCATTATGTCACAGTTTGATGCTTACTAAGGGTTATGTTGCATTGTGGCATTCATCAAGGGTTATGTCGCTTTGCGACATTAATCAATGGTTATGCCCAATTTGACATAAGGGTTATGTCTAGTCTTGACATTCATTAAGGATTAAAAAATGGTATACGTCGACAATGCCCGAGATGTGACACCTTAATAATGTGGCATTCAACATTCATCAAGGGCTATGTCACATTGTGATGTATATCAAGTGTTATGTTGCATTGCAACGTTCATCAAGGGTTATGTCACATTGTCACATTGATCAAGGGTCATGTGAGACATTAATAATTTGACATTCTGCATTCATCATGCACCTTGTCACATTGTGATGCTTATCAAGGGTTACATTGCATTGTGACATTTATAAACCATTATGTCGCATTTTGATGCTTATCATTCATCAAGGGCTATGTCACATTGTGATGCATATCAAGTGTTATGTTGCATTGCGGCATTCATCAAGGGTTATGACACATTGTGACATTGATCAAGGGCCATGTGAAACATTAATAATTTGATATTCTGTATTCATCATGCGCTATGTCAGATTGTGATGCTTATCAAGGGTTACATTGCATTATGACATTTATAAACCATTATGTCACATTTTGATGCTTATCATTCATCAAGGGCTATGTCACATTGTGATGTATATAAAGTGTTATGTTGCATTGCGGTGTTCATCAAGGGTTATGTCACATTTTGACATTGATCAAGGGTCATGTCAGACATTAATAATTCGACATTCCGCATTCATCATGCGCTATGTCACATTGTGATGCTTATCAAGGGTTACATTGCATTGTGACATTTATCAACCATTATGTCGCATTTTGATGCTTATCATTCATGAAGGGCTATGTCACATTGTGATGTACATCAAGTGTTATGTTGCATTGTGGCATTTATCAAGGGTTATGTCACATTGCGACATTGATCAAGGGTCATGTGAGACGTTAATAATTTGACATTCCCATTCATTGTTCATTATGTCACATTGTGATGCTTATCAAGGGTTACATTGCATTCTGACATTTATCAACCATTATGTCGCATTTTCATGCTTATTAAGGGTTATGTTGCATTGTGGTGTTAGTCAAGGGTTATGTCACTTTGCGACATTGATCAATGGTTATGTCTAATTTGAAATGAGGGTTATGTCCACTTCTGACATTCATTAAGTATTGAAAAATGGTATACGCCAACAATGCCCAAGATGTGATACATTAATAATGTGACATTCGACATTCATCAAGGGCTATGCCACATTCTGATGTATATCAAGTGTTATGTTGCATTGCAACGTTCATCAAGGGTTATGTCGCATTGTGACATTGATCGAGGGTCATGTGAAACATTAATAATTTGACACCGACAATGCTTGAATTGTGACACATTAATAATGTGACATTCGAAATTCATCGAGGGCTATGTCACATTGTGATGTATATCAAGTGTTATGTTGCATTGCGGCATTCATTAGGGTTTATGTCACATGTGACATTGATTAAGGGTCATGTGAGACATTAATAATTTGACATTCCGCATTCATCATGCGCTATGTCACATTGTGATGCTCATCAAGGGTTACATTGCATTGTGACATTTATCAACTATTATGTCACATTTTGATGCTTATTAATGGTTATGTTTCATTGTGGCGTTCATCAAGGGTTATGTCGCTTTGCGACATTGATAAATGGTTATGTCTAATTTGACATAAGGGTTATGTTCAGTTTGGACATTCATTAAGGATTACAAAATGGTATACGCCGACAATGCCCAAGATGTGATACATTAATAATGTGACATTCGACATTCATTAAGGGCTATGTCACATTGTGATGTATATCAAGTGTTATGTTACATTGCAACACTCATCAAGGGTTATGTCGCATTATGACATTGATCAAGGGTCATGTGAAACATTAATAATTTGACACCGACAATGCTCGAGATGTGAAACATTAATAATGTAACATTCGACATTCATCAAGGGCTATGTCACATTGTGATGTATATCAAGTGTTATGTTGCATTACATCGTTCATCAAGGGTAATGTCGCATTGTGACATTGATAAAGCATCATGTGAAACATTAATAATTTGACACCGACAATGCTTGAGATGTGACAAATTAATAATGTGACATTCGACATTCATCAAGGGCTATGTCACATTGTGATGTATATCAAGTGTTATGTTGCATTGAGGTATTCATTAAGGTTTATGTCACATGTGACATTGATCAAGGGTCATGTGAGACATTAATAATTTGACATTCTGCATTCATCAAGCGCTATGTCACATTGTGATTCTTATCAAGGGTTACATTGCATTGTGACATTTATAAAATATTATGTCATATTTTGATGCTTACTAAGGGTTATGTTGCATTGTGGTGTTCATTAAAGGTTATGTCGCTTTCCGACATTGATCAATGGTTATGTCTAATTTGACATAAAGGTTATGTTAGAATGGGTATTAAAATAAATATTATTATTATTAAATATTAATATTTTATTAATACATTCGTTGTAACATGTTAAAAAAATACCCACATTTATAAAATATATACTTCTAATATCATAATTTAATAATATTTTTTTAATTAGATTATAATATGTTAGTTTTTCTAAATTATAATATAATAATATTTTAGTTTTTAATATCCATATACATATTATCAACATATATTATTTTATATTAGTTATTTTAATTTTTAACATCTCTATGTACCATGAATATAATAACTTTTATTTTTATTATTATTTTTAATTTTATATTACAATATACTATTATAATTTTAAAAAAAAATTGTAAATTGATTATATTCTTATATCTCATTAATGTATTATAATAATTGATAATTAATTTTATTATTATAAATATTTATTTAAATAATATTAATTATTAATATTTTAGAGATATTTTAAATATCATATTTAATTATTATACAATAAATAAATAAATAATATTACTTTATTAATACTTTTGAGATATTTAAATGTAATATTTAATTAAGCAATATTATGGATATATTTAATACTTTACACATTAATATCATTTTATTAATACTATTTAATTAAATAATATCATTTTATTAATACTATTTAATTAAATGATATTATTTTTTATTAATTAATTAATATTATTTAATTATATAATATTATTTTATTAAAAAATACTATTGGATAAAAACATTATTAATGTGTCAAATATTGAATAATGTTATTAAATATCTCCAAAATACATCATAATATTATACACATCTCCAATATTAATAAATTAATCATGTTTAATTATTTATAATATAATAATTAATTATTTAAATAACTAATAATTATATAATTAACTAATAATATAATTAAATAAATAATTATTCATTAATTATTAATTAATTAATAACTAATATTATCATTAACTAAATAATACTATTATCGATTAAATTATTTTATAATAATATTGGTTAATTACTTATTATAAATAATAGTATTGTTTAATTAATAATATTATTTAATTAAACAATATTATTAATCAAACAATTGAAATATGTATTTCGTTAAAATCATTAAACAATATTAATTTATTAATATTTTTAATTAAATAATAATAATAATAATTTATTATTATTATTATTATTATTTAAATAACATTGATATGAATTAAATTATTTTATAATTATTATGTTTAATTAAACAATGTTATTAAATATGTATTTCATTAAAATTATTAAACAATATTATTCTATTAATATTTTGGAGTTATGTGTATGTGTTAGCAACGACCATATTAATAATTATTAATGTGTTTGAATACGTCGATAAGGCTAAATTGGGCACATACTTTTTATATTAATGTTTTTTGGTATAGTATGTGTCCCATTTACGCCTATCCACAAACACATTAATAATTATTAATGTGGCTATTGCTAATTTACATATAAACAAGAGTCACACGCGAAAGTGTTATAAAGAAACTTGGTAGAAACGGCTATAAACATTTCTAGAAAAGTACTTAAAACATAGCACATGAATTCTTAAAACCAATATGCAACTAGAACCTGTAAA
Organism: Larix kaempferi; assembly: GCA_027924585.1. Classification (NCBI taxonomy): domain Eukaryota; kingdom Viridiplantae; phylum Streptophyta; class Pinopsida; order Pinales; family Pinaceae; genus Larix; species Larix kaempferi. The sequence continues at coordinate 725,637 of BSBM01000727.1, read as the reverse complement.
AAAAGCATAAAATGTTTTAAAATTCATCCAGCATTTCCACAATATGAATTTGCAAATTGGATCCACAACAAATTGCTAGAAGCAAATATATGATAAAATCAGCTACACTGAACAAAATTATTTGCAAAAAATACAGCTGAAACCACCGATCCATAAGTTATATAACAATTCCATAAAGTTGAAAGTGTCTATTGCAGATGCAAAGGAAACATAGTTCAACAAGTGAAATATGCATTACATGAGAAATTTACGAGTAGCAAGATAGACTATATATTGTGACAAAACATTCAGCAAAGTACATAAAACATGAATTTTTTAGATTAGAATGCAACTAGTATACTAAACTGTTCGTGACAGGGAAACAAATGGCAGACTAGAAGGATAGACAAAAGGAGGCTACCATTCCTAACCAACAACTTGCAAAAAAAATTGTGTTACAAGGAAATTTGGTGGAAACTGCTATAAGCACTTCCAAAAAAAGTACTTAAAACAAAGCACATGAATTCTTATAACCAGTATGCAACTAGAATCGGTAACTAGAATCGGTAAAGAAAGCATAAAAGCCATTGAAATTCAGAAGCATTTCAAGAATATGAATTTGCAAATTGGACCCACAACAAATTGCTAGAGGCAAAACAATATATGAATACAATTAGCTACAATGAACATAACTATGTAGTTGTACCATTATTTGATAAGAATATAGCTAAAACCACAGATCCATAAGTTGTATAACAATTCCATAAAGCTGAAAGTTTCTATTGTAGAAGTAGAGGAAGCATAATTGAACAACTAAAATGTGCATTATAGATTTAAGGAAACAGAATCTGGATGAGTGTCTCTTTTTGCAATGAAACATCTATTTAAGGAACCAAAAGCTTGGTTGCGAAAGTCAATTATAGATATTTTGCAAAGCTGATCCATGAGAAATTTACCGGTAATAAGATAGATTATATATACTGAAAAAATGTTGAGCAAAGCACCTAAAACATAGCACATGAATTCTTTAGACTAGCATGCAACTAGTATGTTGAAAGTATTATTGCAGATGCAGAGGAAACAAAAGTAAACAAGGTAAACATGAATTATAGATTTAATGAAACAAAATCTAGAGGAGTGTTTATTTTTGCAATCAAACGTAGAAACAGTTGCAACATTTACATGCATTTGCAAAGTGTGCATTATCAAGGTAGACTATATATACTGACATATAACATTGAGCAAAAGATGCAGTACATGGACACTGAAACCCATAAAAATGTTCAACTATATAGCACATGAATTCCATAAAGCTGAAACTATCCATTGTAGATGCAGATGAAACAAAGGTCAGCAAGTGAAACATGCATTATAGATTAATGAAACAGAATCTGGAGGAGTTTCTATTTTTGCAATCAAACGTAGAAATCAACATTTATATGCATTTGCGAAGTATCCATTCGCAAGGAAGACTATATATACTGATAGAACATTGAGCAAAAGATGCAACACATGAACATGGAACAATAATAGTATCAAAACCAGGAACAATATCATTCTATGCATCGCATGCTATAAACCTTTATGCAAGCATTGTATACCAGTATTGTATCAGGGCATGTAGCAAGTATACAAATTTGTAGGCCATATAAATTTAGTTTTATATGCGTGATAACAAATGTTAGAAAAATTCCTACTTCCTGGAGCATAGTCAAGTATATAAAGTTGGGAGCAATATAAACATAGTCATATCTACAAAATAAAAAAAACCAGAAACTTGGCACAACTAGTTGAATTTCATCAATTCAAAAATACAGATTGCAATCTAGTGCTCAAGGTGCAGTTTAAAATGACCAAAATGTAGACAACGATACTTTCTCAACAGGTTGCTTGAAGCGATAAAATTCACAGAAAAAATAAACTAGTCTGAAGCCATTTACTGCACAGAATCAATTTCTGTGATGTTGTATGCATTGAATGTAAAAGCAACTTCAAAACAAAGTCTTCGTAGGTGGAATACTGTATGAGATGTTGTTCATGTAACAATCATATGAAGTTATTGAAACTGTTGGGAAGTATTTCTGTAACAGTGGAAATTTAATTATGCACTTAATTGGTCCATCATCTTTTCTAGAACACATTCTATATAGAGCTCATGCCTGAATGATGTACTATGTTTGCAAATTGTGCAATATGCTTAGCTATCGGGCATTGGCTTGTTGCAATTGTTACAAATTCTGTGAAATGGAGGTGAGAAAACATTTCTGGGTTTGAGCATTCCGTGTAGTTGGACATTGCAAATAAGTCAGAGCTATGCAATATGGAATCAATGCCAATGACGAACAATTGAAAAATAAATAAGTTTTTATTCAAATAACAAATTCAAACACCAGGATAGATATATTTAAACCGTAACAACATATGCATCTGCTAAAAGACAAGAGACTCTTCTTTAACCTTATTGCGGTTATTTTAATATTTAATAATATGAAACTAGTTGGGTTGCTTTTTGCATGTCTGTAACATAAATGAATATATATCCATACAACAAAAATTGAAACTAGGAAATACATCCCAGACAAACATTACATTGCAAATTTTATTGTTGCACAACATGAGAAAGCTGGTCTTGGCAGGAAGGCACAGTAATTTGCAAATTTCCTTAAACCAATCAACTAGATGCAAACAAAATAGACTGTGGATAATTGTCAAATTATATCAGATAATATTATGTGGAAAAGGAATTCCACACTTTCCTTTGTCGTAGACTGTGTGAGATCAAGCATTTGTTCTTTTTCATAATTGTCATTGAGCTGATCAACAAATGTGGCCTAGGAAGGACGAAAAAGCTGAGAACCTATTGTACCATTTTTTATAATGCTTTTGAAGAGGTACGTCATGGATGGGGTTTCTGATATGAGTTCTTGCTATATTTTAGAGAACAGGTTCTTGTAGCTGTTAGGCATCTGCAACTGCAACACATAGACATTTGTTTTGGGCTCTTAGTAAAAGTATTGAAAAGGAAATTGCAATGCTCAATTGAAAAGTCTAGAAAATAGTAAACAATAATTAATAGACTGATGGATTGCATACTATGGCAGTATCTTCTATCCTTTCGCCATCTTTGATGTGCGGCTCATAGTTTTTGTTCTTCTACTTGCATCCAATCACAAGTGCTGTGAAAGAAACAACAGAGTATGCATTTGTTGATTTTGATAAACTGTATATTGTCATATATGGTGCTAGCTTAAGGTGTCGACGAACCCGTGGAATTGTTTCTACAGTGGTTTGCGGATGCAAAACAATACAATTTTTTGAATCTGCATTATCATAAGATCCCTTGTTCCTGGTGACAAAATTTGAGATTCACACACTATTTCCATATTTTAAATACCTCATAAACAGAGAAACAAGATTATTGTTCATTTTCACTTTAATCATCAGATGGTTATCTCTGTCGACAAGGTTGACTTTTTGTTCAATGCAGACCTATACAAAGCCAACACATATCCTTCAAACACATCTATATGTCTTGATGAACATATTTGTAAAATAGTTGATGATGGAATTGGCATTTGTTTTTCCCTATAGAATTTGGGAGAATGACAAATTAGCATTTAATTAATTGAATTAACCAAAAAATGGTCAAGAAAAAACATGTCGATGTATCTAGATACATGAAAAATTTATTTCTTGATGTAGAACTAGAACTGCTTTTACCTTTTTGACTAGTCATTGTCTAGGCATTTTCATTTCACCTTTGTTTGAAGAGCTACTATATGTGGCCATCTTGCACTTGCTTAATTTTTTGAACAACTGCAAATGGATATTCATTTTAGCTGCTAGAAAGTGTTCGTAAAAACTTGCTATTTCAATAGTTGCAGTTGCAACAAATCAAATTGTTCTGCTTTCATTCTTTTTTGTTTTTTTTCTTTCCTCTGTCTAATATAGCTATGTCAATGTGATGATACTTGACAGTTTGAATAAGGAAAAAGGGGGTAAAATTTGCAGTCGCTACTTGCACTTTGTAATGCCCATGTTGGTCAAAGCAAAATGGAACAAGTTTTTAAAATGCAATGGCAATATCATAGCGATGATTTTGGAAAATGTCAACGACACTGCATGCACTTTCCACTAGTTTGATTGTCTATGGTGGAAGAAAATGGATATTGTGAGTCATGATGGTAATTTAGCTTTATGATAGTGATTTATGATATTGTCTTGATAAGCAATAGTAGGATTCGTGTGTTAAATGAGCATATCAGTAAATGTGCTTTGTTAAATCCATTTGCAGACAGCCATACTAAAATTCCAATGTAGCTTCCTTCTGGAGCTTATCTATTTCCTTAGAGACTTTGCAGGAGATGCATAAATTTCTTTGCTCTAATTTTTTTACAAGGTAAGGAAAACTCATGTCTCTAATGCATGACAATGCCATGTATACGATTCCATGTTGGTGAACCCCTTTTGGATCAAATGCCAAACTATCCATTGTAATTCCTTGCGACCTATGAATTGTTTGTGCGTATGCTAATCGAACATGCAACTGTTGATGAATAATTTGTCTTTTAGCTGTTGATGCCATCAGCCTTGTTATTCTTGTGATAGGTATCCGTGTACGTGGAATGTTTGAAGCGAAATGGTGTTGCATTTTAGTTCATTACACTGAGCTAGTTGATGCTAGTCTAAATTCAACCCATACTATGTCAATTTGTTTGACGTGAAGTCCCTAAAAATTCCCTTTGTCCCGTTTACGTGGCCATAATCAATAACAAAGTTTCCTCCAACTAGTTCAACAAGCATGCTTTGTGTTAAAACAATTGAAAACAACAAGTCCAGTTTGTCATTTTGATGAGAATTTGATTCCAATGTGTCTATTTTCTTGTCAATTACTTCCATTGTATGTGACTTTGTTTGGACAATTGCCAACATATTTTTGTTGTGCCCATCAACATCCTTATTTCTATAGAACAGAAATGGAAATGTCGGTTCATTTGACGGTGTTCTATAGCAATTCTCATCTAATAAATCAATGTTAGAGTTTGTTTGTGTACATATTCTGATTCTGTTCAAGATTAAGACAAATATTGGGTCTTCTTGTCTCATGAATTCTGTCAGCTGGAAGTATTTCACATTTTGTTGCACATTTTTGTAATGGAGCGGGTGCAAGTCAACGATTACCTGCTCAAATATCCATGAATCTTTCACAGGCTGTGCTTGACACAAATCTCCGCAAAAAACGACATCAAGGTTGTCGAATGGACAATTGGCAGTGTGCATAATTTCACACAACATTTTGTCAATATTCCACAGTATTCGAGCACCAATTAAAGAAACTTCATCAATTAGTAGAAATCGAAGTTGTTCAAAATCCTTTGACAATATATCCAATGAATTGGAACTTAGAGAAAGGATGTTTGTTAGTGTCATAGGTAGATGTAGCGCTGAATGCACAGCAACCCCATATTCATTATGTACAGCTCATCCAGTGAAGTAAAGTTTGATTCTTTTTTTTTCAAAGGATCGTTGTGCATGTCCTTGTTGTGGAAATGCAAAATACCATTGTAAATTGCTTTGGCGACAAATGTTTTACCTATTCCTACGTTCCCCGATAGAAAGACATGCATTGGAGTATTTGGATCATCCTGTTTTCTCAGTATGATTTCTTTGATTATTGATTGTTGATCTTTGTTAAGTTTTTTCCTAATGTCATAATAGGATTCTTTTCTAATGATGTGGGGAAGTTTCATAGTTTCGAATGTGTTGTCAGAGCAATTTCTTGGTTTGTTGCAAAATACTTTGTGCACAAGATCATTTGTAATGTCATATCTATCACATACAGATACATCATTTTGTTCTTGATGTGATGTTTATGTCATAAACATACGCTCATTTCTAGATTCAATTACCTTCGACACTATGTCAATGTCACCCCAAAATGCTTTTGACTTTGCAATGAAATTTTGCTCAATTCGTTCTATGAACAATTTTTGTGCAAGATATGATTTTTCCCATGTTTCTGAACTTCTTCTTAGAATAGACCCACTTTGCCTAAATGACACAAATAACATCATTTTCTTCATGTAGTAGTTTTTTGAGTCCTTGTGCTCATTATAGTGAACATAGCGGCTGATTGCACTCTGTTTTTTTTTCCTAAGCCAAGGCTTTAAGCATGTGTAGTAAGAATCATATTAAATTGAAGTTATATGTTCAAGTTCAGGAGGTCTTGCAATGTACTTATCAATGAGAAACAGTATAAAATGTCTTTTGAATCATCTGGATCTTGTTGCAAGAGTTTTGGTTTCTTTAGAACATAGGTTCTTTTCTCAACTAGACCTGTATTAATGAAGATTGTTCTCCTAGAACTTGTATGCAATGGAAAAGAAAGGAAAATATAGATAGCTTTTCATACCGACACTTCTTGCATATTCAAAATTGTATTGCCAAGCTTGTGAATTGTCTCAATGCTCCCATCATTTCCAAGCAAGCATTGCTCTTTTTTCTTTCAAATCAGTTGTAATTTTGGAATACATTTTTGTAATGTAAGAGCTACAATACGTTGCTGCAACATAGGAATCTAGGATGAACTGTGCATTTGTGTTTGCATGCCATAATGTTGGGATTTGTTTTTAGAATGCATTGATCCATATATCAGTTGGGTCTCTTTTTAGAAGCAATTAGGTCGTTGCAAAACTGAGCGAAGAAGAAGAATGTACTCATCTCTTTCTATGTTCATTTTTGAAATAAACATATCAAAATACATGTTTTTTTATATGTATTCCATTTCAGGATTGAGAATAGTTCCTTTTCTTTGGAAATGGTATTCTTGTTAGAAGAGAAATGGTATTCTTGTTAGCATCTTCTAGAGGTTGCAAAATAGAAGTTCTATCCATTGGAGGGAAGGGGAATTTAAATCTACAACTAGAGTGTCAATATTTTTTGCAACTCTTTGTGTGGTGATGTGTTTGAATCTTGTCTAGTTCATCTGTAAGCTGCGAAGAATCATGATATAACTATCTATCCACAAATCTTTTTATTTCGTTATTAGAAGACTGTCTCGAGAGCATTTTTTATCCAAAGTAAAGCATGGTCATGGGTACCCGCCCGAAGCTGGTACCCAACATAACCGCAACAACAACGCGTGAGAGAAAAAAATAAAACGACGCACAGACGCCTCCAAAGGCGTGCATGCGTCTCTGCTTCGGCAATGCCGAACGTCCACATGGTTCAGCCCACGTGGAAAAAAGGGGCGTGCATGCGCCTTTGACGTGTATGCACAAATTGGCGCGCAAGTGTTAGTGGAGCGTGCGTGCCTCTGTTTTTTAATATAAAAAAATAGAGCTCACGAGTCTGTCATTTTCGACAGACCCGTGAGCCGATTTTCCAACCCGCGAGCGCACTCTCAACCCCGCGAACACGTTCTCTGTGCACCCAAGTCGTCCTCAGCAGCAAGCAATCACCCCTACACCACGCTGCCATCCGGTTCTCCAGGTAGGTGCTCCTCAAAGCACAAATTTGTGTTTATTTTTTTTTTCCATTTGAATTTTAATTTTAAAAAAAAATTGCAATCCATTAAAAAACCAAAGAAATTTAATTGCAGGCCATCTACACACCTAACAAGATGTCAAACACACCTGAACCATCCTATGAAACCAATGAAACCTAACCTCTAGAAGACAATATGGGAACCGGCAATGAACCCAATGAAAACCCTGAAGATCAATTACACCAAGACTTAAATCAATTGAGGGCACTAAGTAATAAATTGAACAGTACCAAGGAACCCTCTTGGGTTTCTTTGGCTTCATCACTTCAAATCATTATTGAATCAATCAATATTACACACAGTGAGATAACAAACTTGAGACAATACAGGGCTCGAATGAGGGAACACTACTCCAGTGGGTTGTCGAAAGAGCAGGTAAAAGACCTCAACATCACCAAAGCCCAGTTGTATAGCAAGTTCATAGTTCCCTCGACGGGACAGCCTCTAGCTGTGATGAGGGCTCGGGTTTGCATGGACTGGTGCATTTACCAGCTATGGAGAGATAACTGGAGAAAGAGGTGGTTCATGGTGTTTGACAGGCCCCCCTGCAACAATTTGGAGGTCCCACAGTATTTCCTTCGGAAATTGTGGGCTAAGTTTGAGCTAGGATACCATGTCAACTATTTTGACATCACTGAGTTTCAGGGTGTCGGTCTTGGCTCTGCCCAAGATCAACCTCAGGCACACCGCAACCCACTTAGAGGACCTCCTGCACCCAGGAGAGAGCCAAACCCCCCTCCTCAACCACTCGGGTTTGGTAGTGGTCTAGATGAGATTCATGACTCTGTCAGATGTGCCACACATGACTTGCTTAGACATACCAAATTTGTGGCCATGTCTTCCCAGAGCCAGGAGGACATCAATGAGACACAGACAGTTGCACAGTCTATGGGTGGTGGCTGAGACATGCCGGGTACAGGTGGAACCCAGGCAGGGCCTTCTAGTTCTGCTGGAACAATGACACATCATTGTTCTCACTGTGGTCATTCTTGCCATGGTGATACGCAACATCATGCCACAGGGAGCTTCATGGATAAGGTTTGCTATTGTTTTATTTAATGTTCAAGTATTTGTTGTATTTTATTTGATATTGTATTGTTTAATATATTTAACTTTGAATTACACATTGTTGAATTTATTTGTTTTAATGTTCAGTTACTTGGTGTCGGGTCTCCATCTCCTAGGTGGGAGGACATCGGTTCCTTTGACCTCGATGGAGCCATGGCGGCAGCAGAGGAGATTACGGCACCATACACACAGGTAACTTATTTACTTTGAATAATTAGATCCAGTTACAAGTAATTTGTGTTCAGTAATTACAAATTAATTAGCACTGAGTAATTACCATATTATCATCGTATTTTACAGTTTTGTTTATAATATTGTCTAATTTATTTGAGAGCTATAAATTCATATAATCCCACCCAAAAATAATGAAACCTTATAAAACATGAAAACCTAAGAAAACTATAAACATTTGTGTTAGACACAATGCTCACTGAGAGGGGGGGTGAATTAGTGAGCCTATACTTTATTTAATTTCAACTTCAATTACCGACTCTTATATCATCATTCCACATTCACATCATATTCATCAATGAACTAACTATCAAGTAATGAAACACATCAACACATAATACGAGACTAGATATAGTTTTTGTAATCTTTTGTATTTGGCTCAACGACTACAACCGTGAGGCAATTCAGCACCAACTAATACAATGAGCACAAACTCATCATCTAGGACCCAGCCTAGTTTTTCTTAGATCCTACTAAGAAAATGGATACAAGACCCTGCTTGTATTTACAATTACATATTTGTCACATATCATACATATCACAGTCATGTCATTATTCACATCATCTCATTCATCAATCTGCTGCCAGCACCTTGTCTTCAATCATCATTCTGTCCCTGTTTCATCATGTCCAGGATCTTCTCAAACATATCGATATTCTATCTACATGCACATCTTTAACCTGTCATCAAACTGTCATTAACCATAGGAAAATTATCATTCTGCTGTCAATATATCAAACATATCCACATTTATATCACTTTCTACTCATCATCACTCTGTCATAATTTTAACTAGCATATACACAAATACATCATTTTGTCCTTTCACCATACTGCTGCCCAAAATATCATAGTATCTTCATACTGTCTACATCGTCATGTCTTTCTGCTGTACATGCACATCATATCACATGATATTCAATCAACCTGTCTATGTAATTTTCATTTTATTTTTATTTTTAATTGTTGAGCCGACTTTGTCCTTTGAATGGACACATAATAGTTCACATACAATGTTTTATTTGCATGCTTTTTTTGGTTTGACTTCACACAACCACATCAAAGGCCACGTTAGAAACTTAGGGCTTCCTCATTTTTTTTGTGGGCTTCTACATCATCATGTTTAAATACTTCAGCATCAAAGGTTTCATCAAGCAATTATAAGGGAAAGGGCTCCATCACACCCACAATAATAGACCGTAAACAATTCCAAGAACCCCAAGGCAGCAATACATTATGTCTTCATCACCATACATCAATGATTCCACATATGGACATCTTCAAGGTCCAAGGGCTTCAAAATCCATCGTAAGTTCCATTAGATAAGGGATGATTCAATTTGTATGTGGGTTCCACCATCAAGAGTCAATCATTTAGTATTTAATCAACATGCTTTCAATGGACATCAAGCCCATCATCAAATGGTAGCATGGACCATCACCAAGGGTTCCATTGCCCCATCAAACCACAAATGACCACAGAATGGGTCATTTGGCTCATTAGGTGTTCCAATGGATCCAATGCCCACCTCCATGTTTCTTCATGCCATGTGTGTTCTTCAAACCATCCACACCATCATCTTCTTTTCCATTCCTCAAGCCTTTGTCATTAATGTTGTCACCACCATCACCATCACTGTCAACGTCTTCATAGTGGCCAAAAGAGAATCATAGTGGCCAAGCTTCTATAAATTCAAGAACCTGATGTTTCTCATGTCCTTATTACCCTAGTTTATTATCACGGGATTTCCAATTTATTCTAATACTTGAGACTGAAAGTAATCATACTACTACTCCTAGAACATGCTATTAGGAAAGACACATAAACAACGTAAAACAACTTATCACATGTATTGTCACTAAATTTTTTGAAAATGATGTAAGGCCCATAAGGAAGAGCGATAATATTACAAATATGGTCTATGGGGCCTTGCTATTATCTTGATTCAAATTCAACTTGGTAAAAGATTTGGCATCAAGAATACTCATTTAACTCATTTCACTCAAGATTTTTTGGATTTCAATCAAGTGATATCATTCTGACAACATAGCTATTCAATCAAGAACACATAATTACTCATTCAATGCAAACGAACATGGCACATTCAAGCTTGTAAGTAAGTTAATCATGAAAAAGATTTCTCTTTCTTCCTTTTTCTAAGGATCAACACTCTAAAGTGTATTAAATAACATGCACACTAACTTAACTGCTATTTAGCACCTCTTTGCAAATTTAAACAATGAGATGCCATTTTATTTGATGATGTAAATGTTATGGAAATAAAGGGACTCAAGATCCTCACTCTAGGGATGCAAATACTTTTCCACTGGGTGAATCAAGCTTGTAGGAAACTACAAATCTATAAGAAGACATCAAAACCTAGGAACTCTTCATCATGAACCCAAACACATTACATAGGTTTCCAATTCAAATTTGTAAATGGACATGAATTCCATTCGCTTATGAGACACTGCACATCTCTCTAGGGCCAAAGGAAAAGCTCACCTACTCATGGGGATGACTCTAGAAAAGGAAAAGCTCACCATGTCACCTTCTATGCCCTCTCACCTTATTTAATTTTAATTTCATGCCATGCCACCTTCTATCCTTTCAAAATATTGAATATCATCTAACTTGAATATAAATTTATTGCAGTCATGTTTTTTAAGTACCATTATTGTCATTCTCATTTTCATTGTGTTTAATATTGTTAATATTGTTTTTATAAATTCAGTCTAAAAATTGTAGTGTTCACATAAGTGTCAGTGGGCTCCAACGACCAGCCACCGCCACCGGGGACCAGCAGTTCTCCCCGTGCGCAAGTATCCTGTGTATTAAAGCATAAATTTAATTTCAAATACGATGACTTGTCTGTGTATATTTATATTTTTGTATATTAAACTATGAGGTTATAAATGTGTATGCAGGTGCGAGCACCTCGGCCTGCAAGTGCCGTTATTCCTCCCTCCCGGACCTTTCAGCCACCCTATATGCCAGTTGTATCGCCTGGCATACATGCCCCATTCCCCAACCCCTTCCATCCAGCCCCCCCTCCTATACAGCACCACAGATCCATCCAGCTCCCCCTTACGCATCATATCCAGCTCCACCTCCGTATCAGTTTCCCATGTTCCCACCCTCCCCCATCCGACCACGGCATACCACCCATCCACAGTCACCCATCCCTCTACCGCAACACAGACCTCGACCCCCCCCACATTCCCCCACCACACTCGCTTCCCCTTTCAGGGTGCACCCATCCATACTGCATCCAATTGGGGTTTATATCCCTGGACGTACATCTACACTTCGCCCCCCAGTCCATGCCTCCTCCTGCCACCCCACCGTCTTCCACTGTTCCCCCCAGTGGTGTAGCCACCGTTGATGTGGCTACATCCTCCCCTTTACCATCCACCCTAGCATCAGAGCAGGCTGTCCAACTGACTTCTCCATCCGCCATCCCCGAAGACCAACCGATTTTGTTCACGGTGAGATTGACTAGTTTATCAAAATCTCGTTAAATTTTAATGGAAATTACTATATACATCTAGTTTCAACATTGATTTGATTGTTCTAAATGTTGTAGGGTGGGATTGCCGAGAGACTTGGATCATGGAGGAGGGAGACCCCCTCACGACTTACAGTATCGCATGCGGTGAGTTATCCAAGATTTGAAAACTATTTTTATTTTGAAATTATGTGTTATACTTGTATAATTGCCAAGAAAAGTTGACATATTATTGTTGTCGTTTCAGGGCTCAGGGGGACGTGCTCAAAGATGCCTAAAGGACCTAGATTCCTCTAGCACAAAGAAGAGGAAGATTGATTTTGGAGATGCACCTGGGAGCTCTGAGGGTGGGCAGGAGGATTGAGAGACCATCCTATGTATAGTAGCCACGATGTGGCATTTTCGACACGAGTTGCCATATTTTGTATAGGGCACCATGGGCCATATTTTGTATAGGGCATGAGTTTCCTTTTTTTGTACAGGGCACGAGTTGCCATTATATAGACGCTGGGAACGATGTTCCATTTTTCCAAAAAGTGTACATGATTGGATCATTTTTGCATATTAATAGATGGATCTGCACTTGTGTATATGAGTTTGTCTTTGATTACATTTTTGCATACATGATTTTGTCTTCGATTCACAACTCTCATCTATGGATCATAGTGTTAATTGCATGTTAATTGAATGGTTATTATTCCACAAATTTGTCTTAAGCAATTACACAAAACATATCCTAAATGTTTGTGGTTTATTGAATGAATGTTTGCAATCATCTAATCATTTACATTCTAGAAGTTACCAAACCTGCACAAGTGGTTTACTGATTTTATTTCCAGCACATCTTTTTATATGTATATGCTCATGGATCATATGGAAAAACGTTTAATTAATTAATTTTTTGAAGATAAGATTTCAACCATCTTTATTGAAGTGATTCAAATCACTACAACCTAGTTGGATCCTTAATAGATTGGGTAACACCCTCTTGCAAAGATTTTACTCTCTCCAAGAGGGTCTCATTCAATAATCACTCGTAAACTAATAACTATAACCTTGGCATTATTAGATAATATCATTTGTGGATGATTTTGGGAAATAAGCCAACATGTTTTAATGTGAATTTAGATTCTACAACATTATGTTTCATTGTTGATTTAAGTTTTGTGAATATATTTATTTATCCATGAATGATCTTTCATTTTACACACGAGCAAATATTTATTTCTGAAAGGTGTCTATTGGATTAATTCACTTGCAACTTTTTGAATTAAGCACTCACATGGGACTTTAACTTAATGGAAAACACATCTTAATCTTCAAACAAGTTTGAAATCCTAAGACCTTTTCTCCAACCTTGATCTAGAAGCCTCCCTTGACCTTTAAAGTAGGCCTAAAACTTGGGAAAATCTTTGCTGAGGTGACAGTGGCAATCATCTTCGGAAGTCACACTTGTAGCATTAGAGGATTAGGACTTTGCCACTTGGGTGTGAAAACAAGATGTCACAGGATGCACTAGCATTTATGGATGAGAGAGATAGGGAGCGCATGCATGCACCATCCTCCATTAATTTCCAGTTTAGATCTTTTTCCTAAATTAGCAGTTCAGTTCTAATTCTGCATTTTCTGTTTTATTTAGTTTTGCATGCACAGTGAGAGAGTGCAGTTCCCTAGGCACTCATACATAAGGATTACAGTCTAAGTTAAGGGGGGCAGATCTCTAAGAGGATACATGTTTGCATGCCTTAAATAATCCTAGTACAGGTGCACTTAGTTGGCCCATTTATCCATGCAAACAAGGTGCTTTAGAGTCAGAGTCTTACACTCTTAGGATACCCAAACCCTAGCACTAAACCATCTTCTTCATCCTCACCATCACCATCAATGTCTTCATCATCACCACCATCTTCATCTCTAACTCTAACCCTAATTCAATTTCCTTCTATAACTCTAGCTATAACCCTCACCCAAACCCTAGCACTAAACCATCCTCTTCATTCTCACCATCACCATCACCATCACCGTCACCATCACCATCACCATCATGTCTTCATCATCATTATTAACTCTAACGCTAACCCTAATTCAATTTCCTTCTATAACTCTAGCCATAACCCTCACCCAAACCCTAGCACTAAACCATCTTCTTCATCCTCACCATCACCGTCAACATCTTCATCATCACCACCATCTTCATCATCATCATTAACTCTAAATCTAACCCTAATCCAATTTCCTTCTATAAATCGAGCCCTAACTCTCACCCAAACCCTATTACTAAGCCATCTTCTTCATCCTCACCATCACCATCACCATCACCGTCACCATCATCATCATGTCTTCATCATCATCATTAATTCTAACTCTAGCCCTAACCCTCACCCAAACACTAGCACTAAACCATCTTCTTCATCCTCACCATCACCATCAACGTCTTCATCATCACAACCATCTTCATCATCATCATTAACTCTAACTCTAACCCTAATTCAATTTCATTTTATAACTCTAGCCCTAACCCTCACCCAAACCCTAGCACTAAGCCATCTTCTTCATCCTCACCATCACCATCACCATTACCGTCACTGTCACCATCATCATCATGTCTTCCAATTCATCATTAACTCTAACTCTAACCCTAATTTAATTTCCTTCTATAACTCTAGCCCTAACCCTCACCCAAACCCTAGCACTAAGCCATCTTCTTCATCCTCACCATCACCATCACCATCACTGTCAACGTCTTCATCATCACAACCATCTTCATCATCATCATTAACTCTAACTCTAACCCTAATTCAATTTCATTTTATAACTCTAGCCCTAACCCTCACCCAAACCCTTGCACTAAGCCATCTTCTTCATCCTCACCATCACCATCACCATTACCGTCATTGTCACCATCATCATCATGTCTTCATCATCATCATTAAATCTAACTCTAACCCTAATTTAATTTCCTTCTATAACTCTAGCCCTAACCCTCACCCAAACCCTAGCACTAAGCCATCTTCTTCATCCTCACCATCACCATCACCATCACCGTCACAGTCACCATCACCATCATCATCAACGTCTTCATCATCACCACCATATCCATCATTCTCATTAACTCTAACTCTAACCCTAGCTCTAACTCTAACTCTAACTCTAACTCTAGGTTCCTCATCAACATCTCCATCATCATCATATTCTCCATCGTCATCATCTTCATCACCATCACCATCACCATCACCATCACCATCACTGTCACCATCATCATCACCATCATCATCATCATCACCAAAAGTGCCCGGCGGACGATTTTGCATAGTTGACCCCCGTGTGCAAAAATTGCACACTCCCTCACTGAGCAAAACCCTAGTTTCCAAGATGGACGTACAAGATGGCACCATGGCCACGAGACCGGAGGAGAGGGGCACCCCTGGCACTATCCTAGTGTCCTGAATCCAACGGAGTCGACGGTTCGTCGATCGAAGCCATGTTCGTCATTCTATGGCTTGTTCTGTCTCGCATCCAAAAGGCCTTCAGGGACACCTGCTGGATACCTATCGGGGGCATAGAAGTCCAACCGTGCAGCAAAACCGGGCTTCGATGAGTCCTGTAGGTGTGTCTAGGTAGGTTCCAGCTGGGAACGCTAGCTGTAAGTGCCTGGCAGACGATTTTGTAGAGTTGACCCCTCTGTGCAAAAATTGCACACTCCCTCACTGAGCAAAACCCTAGTTTCCAGGATGGATGTACAAGATGGCACCGAGTCCACAGGACCGGAGGAGAGGGGCACCCCTGGCACTATCCTTGCATCGTGAATCCAACGGATTCAATGGTTCATCGATCCGAGCCACGATCGTCATTCTATGGATTGTTCCGTCTGCCATCCAAAAGGCCTTTAGGGACACCTGCTGGATACCTGCCAGGGGCATAGAAGTCTAACCATGCAGCAAAACCAGGCTCCGGGGAGTCCTGCGGGTGTGTCTAGGCAAGTTCCGGCTGGGAACATTGGCCGTAAGTTCCCAACGGATGATTTTGCAGAGTTGATCCCCGTGTGTAAAAATTGCACACTCCCTCACTGAGCAAAACCCTAGTTTCCAAGATGGACGTACAAGATGGCACCGGGGCCATGGAAGTGGAGGAGAGGGGCACCCCTAGCACTATCCCGGCATCCCGAATCCAACGAATTCAATGGTTCGTCGGTCCGAGCCACGGTCGTCATTCTATGGTTCGTTCTGTCTCGCATCCAAAAGGTCTTCAGGGACACCTGCTGGATACCTACCGGGGGCATAGAAGTCCAACCGTGCAACAAACCCGGGCTCCAGGGAGTCCTGCAGGTGTGTCTAGGCAGGTTCCGGCTGGGAACACTGGACGTAAGTGCCCAATGGATGATTTTGCAGAGTTGACCCCTGTGTGCAAAAGTGTCACACTCCCTCACTAAGAAAAACCCTAGTTTCCAAGATGGACATACAAGATGGCACCGGGGACACGGGTGTTACATAGAAATGTTCCACCCTATGAGCATCAGCATTCTTTGGCATGTAGGATCCATTTCAGTGACTCAAATCCATTTTCATCCTTCAGTGATACCATTTTATCCTATTTTTGTTCCTACCCATGTTGCATCACTATACCATGCATACCCGCGAGTTGCATCCCTCTGGCCCGCGAGTATCAAGTAAAATGGTAAAAACCACTATTTTATTACTTTTTACTCCCAAAAAGCGGTCATTGGGTGACCTTTGGCTTTCCATCTTCCCAAGTAACGTCTCGATGAGTCCTTTAACCTACCTTTGAGAGGACTATATATTGAGCACATATTGCTTATGGACGGGAGGAAGAAGAGAAGAGTTAAGGCACTCTAGTGGATTTTTGCCCTATCTTGAGTCTGCACTCATTAATCCTTGTAGTTGTGAACCAGTTATGTTCACCTTCCAAACTCCTTGCTAGTTTGATTTTGCCTTTCATGGAGGATTGAAGTGGTGGAGGCACAAGTGGATTGATCTAGATCTTGGTTCAGATTGGTTGCCGGCAAGAGGTTTTATCACTTTGTACTTCTTCTTGTTCATTAATAGAAATACTCATATTCTCGTCCATTCATGTTGTGAATGTCATTTATTATACATTGGGTTACATTTGCTTATGATATTATGGACCATAGTTATTGATAATCTTAATGTCATTTATATATCACATGTACTTGTTAGATATTGGTTGTCAAGACTAATTTGCAGATTACAAGTGCTTGGATGTGCACAGATTGAAAGCTCCAATGGGGATCTACATCAAACATTGGATCGAGGTTGGTTACATTTCTCCATTATTTTAACATTCTCATTTATAATAGTATTGTTTTGAGAATTGAGTAGATTTTTGGTAGTCATCTGTCTGTTGTGGTATTCCCAAGCCATAGTGAGTTTTCTCCAATATAGAAATGGTGACTCCGCTGGGGAAAACATCTATGTTTGGGAAATTTTTTGAGAATTAGTCCATAATTAGAGTTGTTGTTTATCGAATCTTTGTGTCACTGATTGGACGTTAAGATACACTGTAGAAAACTTGCTTTTTCTGAGCCTCTGGACTCTTTATTTGACCATTTGCTTTTCCTCACCCGCGGGATGGCTTAGTTCTGCCCACATTTACCCGCCTCTGTTTACACTACTGCTCGTGGGTACCCATAGGTATTCCTTCGACAGTAGCGTGTAACTCCAGGTTTTGTTGGTTTCTGGCTATTGGTTGTTGCTGGGTGAGTTTGGTTTATTCCTGAGTCTTTGTTGGCCTCTTTCTTGACCGTTTCATGCCTTGGTCGTGACCAGATCTCTTCATTTCTCTTGGTTGAGCCTTCTTGGGTTTTTACCAATCTTTGGTTTTAGCCTCTTGGTTTCTTCCTTTTGAGCTTTTTCTTTTGGCTGAGTCTTGCTGTTTAGGATCCGCTGGGTTGTCTTAGTGATCTTCTCAGCACTTCAGTGACTAAATAGTAGGATTTTGCTTGCATTTTTTCATTCCATATATATTGAAAAAGTACAAAAAATATTCATTAGTCTTTTTTGCATTTTCCTTTGTGTTTATAAGAGAAAATACAAAAATATTTTATTTCCATGTACTGCATTTTGCATTGAGTGCTTATTGCCTTCATTTTAGGTTCTGCTTGTGCATTGAAAAGATAAAAGTTTGCATATTTATTTCGGAATTGTTGGTTGATTTTGCATATTATTGACATTGTTTTATTGGATAGATGAGTCTAGGATTGGACGATGTTGCATACTATTGAGTCTACACATCATTATTTTCATGAACATATCCCTTGAGTAATCACAGCCACTAAAATTAACGCTTAATCATAAAATTGATTAGACTTTTTTTATTTATAGGGTACACCAACTAGCATAGGTTTAGAGTATTGGAATAGATCATTGTGAGTTAACAATCCAAGACTACTGAACAAAACATTAGGTGTCTAACCTGGGAGTGGAGGAATCCATGGTATGGATCGGTATTCTCAGGAACTCAATCTAGAGTTAAGCATGAGGTCACGGGAGGTTGGTTGAGGAGATATCCCTCTGATACCGGCTGAACATGGGAGATATATCCAGGATTTGTTCGTATCTGGGGGTACTGACGTTCTTCCTCTTGTGCTTCGGGCTTACCTACCCTGCCCATACGAGGGGTCCCACCTGCGACTGTCCCCCTGAGCATTGGTTATATTGCAGTAAACATAGTTGCCTTACCTAGGTACCGCACAGGGTACTTGCAATGGTTATGTTGTTTGTGTCCTGAGTTAGATAGGGATTGGACAACACAGTTGTGTTCATGCAGTGGACTTGACCCTGTCGACACAGTGAAGCCTGGGTGTCTCTATAACTGATTGTGTTACCTCCGGATATAGTTTGGGACTCTCAAGCCTCTCTTAGGCAAGACATGCCAGCTCTAGTGTCGGGAGCTCATTTAGCCACTCTGTCTGTCTGCTCTTGGTTGTATTTTCTCTAGGTGTGTGCTTTTGATTTACTATTTTTTATCGATAGTTGGCCTTTAGGAGACGCTGTGTCTCTCTCTAGAGAGAACGTGGCATAGAGCCCTACTCTCCGCCGGTCCCGTCGTTTGGCTGGTTTAAAGCCACTCGAGGTTACATGTCGTATTGCTAGAGGACGTCGGAGGGCTCCCTTCGAGTCTTCAGATTCTTACAAGACTTACGTTGAGGACTACATGGCTGCACATCTCGATATCGAGCAAGACCTTTCTACTCCTTCAGGTAGAGTTGAACATACTTTCGATCCCCAGACTCCTCGTGAGGATTGGGGAGGTGATCCACCTGAGAGTCAACCTGGTTCTACTTGGCCTAATCCACTTGACCAGGATCTGTTTGATCCTTCGAATCCGGATAATTATCTTTATGGGATTCCCGACTTACCCGAGGAGGAAGAATAGGACGAGCCTTTCGTTCCTTTGTTTCCACACTATTTTAGATATAGGAGGCCTGAGACTCATGATGATTCTAGCCCTATGGTCAACCCCACGGCACTCTCTTTTGGTATGCCTAGTCACAATACTGTCGAACCTTCCACTATGGTTGGTACTCATGCTGGCACTAGTCAAAGTGTTAGCCATACTATACCCACTGGGGGCACTACCCTAGCTAATGGTCCACCCACTCACATAGTATGGGGAATGGTCAGATTCCTAACCATGCTAATGTTGGAACGCGACCACCTCCTAAGAATACCCAACCTAGTCGGAATGTTGTCTGAAAAACGACTCACCATCCACCACCTAATACACATGTCGCTACTCATCAACCCAGGACTGCTTTTGCACATGATACCGTTCTTCCCAACCACAGGGGTGGACACATGTCGCATACTTTTGCATCCACTGCCGCCGCTAGTAATAGTAATGTAGGAGGTGGGAATATTTCCTATCCATATGGACATCACACCACCAACCCTGCTATTGGTCACACCCATATTGGACCTAGGGATACTTCTCATGCTTATGGTCATCACACGACTGCTCAAGCTAATCCTAATATTGGGGGTGGGAACATACCATACCATTACGGTCAATACAACATGGTTCCCACTATGAATAGTACATACATGCTCCATACCCATGGTGGCAACCCTTACTACAACATAGTCGGTGCTGGCCACCAGTATCACCCACCACCCCAATATGGTGCTCAAAACGCACATATGCCTGCTTACTCTCAAATGGATCAGGAAGGGGGAGGTTATCCATCTTATGGCCATGGGAAAGCTTACGAGCCGTCTGATTCTCATTATCAGCAGTTTAACCCTCATGGTCAAGCTTTTGGTCCATCTTACAACACAATTCCATTTAGCCAACCTTTTATGGGGGATTATAATCAAGCTTTCCAGTCGCAGCTCCCATTCCTTGCACGCTTGAATCTCCCAGATCTTTCGAAGCTCATGAATGATCCGGTGTGTCACGACCCTACTTGGCCCCCGGTCCCTACCAAGATCCCTTCGGACATTCCAAAGTTTGAAGGGAAAAGTGGTGAGGACCCGGGAGATCATGTCACGACGTTTCACCTTTGGTGCTCCTCCAACTCTTTGAATCATGATTCCATCCGATTATGACTATTTCAATGCACCCTCACAGGGGCAGTCACAAAGTGGTATGTGGAGTTGCTCGAAAACACCTATAGGGAATTCAACGAGATTGCTTTGGTTTTCTTAGACCATTTCCATTTGCCGGTTCGTTCTGATACTGGTACTGAGTTGTTGTCCACCTTCCATCAGAATAAGGCCACACATATTTATGAACACGTTCAAGAGTGGCGTCGGCGGAAGAGATTAGTGAAAGCCAACATTCTTCCAGAGTTCCTGTTGGAATGGTTCCTTAAGTCTTTACTCCCATACATTGCTAAGGATGTTTCGATGTCCGGCATTGTGACTGAGGAACAAGCTATCTTCAAAGTCCAACAGTTAGATCTACTTTATTCTCAGTCTGGCATTTTGTATGACATTATTCCTGACGCACCAAGAACAAGACATGAGCCCATGTCAATTCCTGGACCACATGCCGATGGCATCGTGGGGTCCGCATGCACTCACCCTGTAGACTTGGTAGCTAATCAAATGCAAAATTTGTCGCTAAACTAGTCTGCACCCGGACAAGTTCACATCTTGTCCACTTCCACTCCATCGTCTGATGTACACAATGTGCAATCAATGAAACCGTCGGGTAACCAACAGCCTGGTGGTAAGAAAATGGGGAGAAATAATCGTAGGGGTGGAAACAATGGAAGTAACAACAATAGCAATCATAATACTCCTCGTAAAGAGAATGCCAACCCTCCTTGGGAAGGCGGTAATGCTGGTGAGGATCGTAAACCTAGGCGTAAGGTGAAATTCCCTTGCAAGCTTTGTGGGGAGGATCATCTTACTCACTTATGTCCTCATATTGAAGAAACATCGAAGCATTTGGCACAGAGCCCAGCTGTGCTGAAGGATCCCCTACCTCA
Organism: Larix kaempferi; assembly: GCA_027924585.1. Classification (NCBI taxonomy): domain Eukaryota; kingdom Viridiplantae; phylum Streptophyta; class Pinopsida; order Pinales; family Pinaceae; genus Larix; species Larix kaempferi. The sequence continues at coordinate 703,832 of BSBM01000727.1, read as the reverse complement.
TCACCAGAACATGGCTTCGCAGGCTCCCACCACTGGTTATGGTACTAATGAAACGATAATGTCTTCTTCCAATACTAGTGGTTTTGGATGTGTGAATATGGTTCAGTCGGAGGTTTGTGTTGCTACTCGTCAACGTGATTATTGTGCACCGCAACCGAATTTGGGGAATGAGCCTCCCCCTCCTCCTGATAATTCCTTGCATATCGAGAAGCCTTATATTATGCCGTGGATACCGAAAGGTGTTCTCAAGCGCTTCACGCATAATCCTAATGCTTGAGCAGCCCAGAACTACTCCATCATAGAAGATTTGGGCCAAACTCTGTGTGCCATGTCGGCTCTTGAAGTTTTGCAAGCTTGTCCTTCTCAGAAGCATGCCCTTTTGAGTGCGTTAGGAGTTCAGGATGGGGGAAGTCCTAGTGTTATCAAGTTCGATACTACTGATGTCCAACCTCGCTTGCCTTACCACGTGGGTTTTCAAATCCAGGTGGTTTGCCTTAAGAGATTCGTCAAACGTACTATGGTTGATGAAGGTGCTTCCGCGTCAGTAATGTCGTTAATCTGTTGGAAAGCTCTTGGCTCTCCTCCTCTATTCGCGTCTAGAACTACACTCACTGCATTCGACGGTAGATCTTTTACGCCACATGGAATTATCTCTTCCCTTGTTGTCTCCTTGGGAGGTAAGTCCGTGCGTATTGAAGTCGAAGTGGTTGATGCGCCCATCTAATACAACCTTTTACTGGGACGAAACTGGATGTATGCTATGAAGGCTGTCGCGTCTACTGTATTTAGAGTTATTTTCTTTCCCCATGAAGGCAAGATTGTGACAATCGATCAACTGGATTATGTTGGCACTCCTTCCACAACATCCACGGGATCAGTAGTCCCGCAAGTTTCTGATTCTCAGTCAGCAACTAGGAACATAGGTGTTGGAATGTACCCCTCGTTGATGGGAACTTTTAACCATTCTACACCTGTGAATTTTATTGGAACCATTTCTGATAGTGCACCTCCTCCTTCGAATAGTATGCCATTCCAGACTTCGTATTGTGGTGATCCATGGATTTTGCCATCCGCAGATTCTATGTATGGAGACATTGCGCACGTCGGGATGTCTATGCCTTTATCTATAGCAGAGCTTACTTATGATCACATCCAACAAACCACTGTAGATCCGGATCTCTCTTCTTCCCAGACAGTTGAAGAAGATCCTGTTACGCTGCCAGTTTTGGCAGCCAACCTATCTTGTTCACATGATTGTCTTGATGGTATCCTACCTTCAGATGGAGTTCTTTTTGAGGCCATGGGTGGTGATGACAAGCCGTGGGGGGATCTTTATCATAGATCTCATTCCCCTCATCCCCTTGATCTTATTAAACAAGATGGGCCTATAAGACAACCAGCCATCCATTTGAATTTGGATCCATTCACCATCTCGTCTAGCCCTGATTTGACGTTTGAATCTAATGAGTCTTTGAGCTCTCCTATAGATTCGCAAATTGGTGATCTTGATGAGTTCGATTCTACTTCTATAATTTCCAACTCCTGTGATGATGAATTTGCCACTGCAGATTCCTTCACATCCTTCAGCTTTGCTCTTCATTTTGAAGATGATCATTTTGATCCCTTAGGTATTGGTACTATGGCACCTTCAGTAGTTAGCTCTACCTGCGTTATGTCTGAGATTAACAATAGTGAAGTTGAAAATGTTTCTACTGCAGTGATTTGTATCGGATTTTTCTTTATGTACGTTTTAGAAATGATCTTGGTACTTATGTTTCTTGGAGATAGGATTCTTAGCTGGACTTATACTTGTTTACTGGTCCTCTTCGACATTTGCTTCGGCCATGGTAGGAACATTCGGAAGCTTGCATATAGGTTTAGGCCTCCCCATTGTTATGATGCATTTGAACCTATTACTATCCAAATTCGCAAACACCCCCTGAGTGTCCTTATCTTGCTCATGTTCCTTGCATTATGCATAGCTTTGTCCCATGCACTTGGAACTAGTCTCGCATATCCCTGACACTCGTTTGCTCTCATTACGAGCATTCTTCCATATCTCCTTTGAGCTCGTTAAAAACAGTAACGAGGTCACGAGTTTACTTTTTCGGGCTCGTTAAACCTTTACGGAAAATATTTTTATAAAGTCTTTTTCAAGCCCTTGTTAGACTTTTTCAAAATCAAACAAGATTGTCGAGTATACTTTTCATTTCAGACTCGTTAAAGGATTTGAAGCGACATTCACTTAGGTATAAGTTTACCCCTTTTCCGGACCTTTGTGGATTAATTACGAAAAGGGTATACTCTAGTCATACGTGACTAGAAGAGTTCTTCTCTCATTGTTTTACACTTTTTAGGGTGAGGAGACTAACTTTATGAAAAAAGACTCCCCTCAGTTATATCATGTTGTGATTGCATTGCATCATCCTGCTTGCCGCTTGAGCCTTGTGTCGGCTCCCGCTTACTCAATTTTTAGCCTGGTGCCTAAGCACTTTTCCCTGACGAGCCCTACAGATCTTATATATTTTCCCTTCACAATTTGATGGCCCTTTAACCTTGAGGGAACTCACCACCGAGTGTCCACATCCTACATGCACTTCCTTGCATTGAGCATAGGTATGTTCCATTGCTTGGGACTAGTATGATAGTTATTTGACACTCGTTCCCTCACTTGTTGTACTATAAGCAATTTTATTCTTTTTCAAGCTTTTCTCAAATATGAAAAAGACGAAAAAAATCAATTATTCCAAAAAGTCGGACGGGATTATGGTCACTTTTTCTTGTTGGTAGCTAATGTGTCGCCTTTGAATAGAGCATTCATTCCACTCCATACATTATGAGTCGGGACTATAGTTGGGCCTTAGGAGCTGTACTTGTTTCTTAGTTTTCTCCACTGATTAGTTAAGCTTCCATTCATTATGGAGCCCTCTGTAATGCCTCCTACATTGCACAGTTTATGTCAATTCTATGCTGCCTAAGTCTATCCATATGCTCATGCTCTTGTTCAAAGGAAGTCCTGAAACCAGTGTTGGCCACTCCTCAGATATCTTGACTATTACATGTCGGCCATCCTTATTGAGTAAGTCTGTTTCACCTGAGATCTTCCAAATCATTCAGCATTGCTGGTACCTCGTGCTAGTTGATGGGGGATGCCTTAATGCCCTCCTTCCAGCAAGTCTCGTTTCGTCGACTTCAACTCATTTATTCCAGGACTTTAGGCTTAGAGTTCGGTTGAGTACCTTAAGGCTTGGAGTCATTAGTGGCAGGCTCTCTCACCATCGATAGTTTTGGGAATACATCAATGTCCCCTGATCGATGGATTCATCCTAGTGTTCAACTTCAACCCATTTATTCACACTCTGATGATTGTGCTCTGTGCCTTGATGCCCATTTTCATTGTTGGTGGGTCATCTCGCGTTTGTTAATGGTATACATCAATGACTGGTAATCAGACGATGTTTCATCAGGTTCGACCTCAACTCCTTTATTCACTTGATGGGACTTGCACTGTCAAAGACTTGTGTAGAAGACCCCAGGTGATTGTGGCATTCAGTATGCTACATATGACTTTGACTTCACATCTAAGATATCACCTCTCAGATTTCAGCAGTTTGTACCTCCAGTTTTGCACTAGTTGTCTTCTTTTCAGCAGAAGACCCTATCTTACTGTAGAGGGATCATGGCTATGATCACTTTTGACATATATTTACTTATGTACTGCCTATTCATGGCCACTGTATCAGATTGTTGTACTATACCGACATATATTCAGAGATACTATTGTTTTATGATGAGTGAGCCGTTCTTTCCACTTGTGTCTCCATCACTCCACTTATGAGTTTTATAATGTATTTCGGCCATCGTAGCACATTTCAATCTCTGAACTCACACATTAGGGGGCATCTGTTACATAGAAATCTTTCACCATGTGAGCATCAACATTCTTTGGCCTGTAGGATCCATTTCAGTGACTCAGATCCATTTTCATCCTTCAGTGATACCAGTTTATCCTATTTTTGTTCCTACCCGCATGTTGCATCACTATAGCATGCGTACCTGCGAGTTTCATTCCTATAGCCTGCGGGTATCAAGTAAAATGGTAAAAACCACTATTTTATTACTTTTTACTCCCAAAAAGCAGTCATTAGGTGACCTTTGGCTCTCCATCTGCCCAAGTAAGGTCTCAATGAGTCATTTCACCTACCTTTGAGAGGACTATATATTGAGCACATATGGCTTATGGACGAGAGGAAGAAGAGAAGAGTAAAGGCACTCTAGTGGATTTTTTCCCTATCTTGAGTCTGCACTCATTGATCCTTGTAGTTGTGAACCAGTTATGTTCACCTTCCAAACTCCTTGCTAGTTTGAGTTTTCCTTTCATGGAGGATTGAAGTGGTGGAGGCACAAGTGGATTGATCTAGATCTTGGTTCACATTGGTTTCCGGCAAGGGGTCGTATCACTTTGTACTTCTTCTTGTTCATTAATAGAAATACTCATATTCTCGTCCATTCATGGTGTGAATGTCATTTATTATACATTGGGTTACATTTGCTTATGATATTATGGACCATTGTTATTCATAATGTTAATGTCATTTATATATCACATGTACTTGTTAGATATTGGTTGTCAAGACTAATTTGTAGATTACAAGTGCTTGGATGTGTGCGGATTGAAAGCTCCAATGGGGATCTACATCAAACGTTGGATCGAGGTTGGTTACATTTCTCCATTATTTTAACATTGTCATTTATAATAGCATTGTTTTGAGAATTGAGTAGATTTTTGGTAGTCATCTTTCTGTTGTGGTATTCCCAAGCCATAGTGAGTTTTCTCGAATACAACGGGACAGGAGGAGAGGGGCACCTCTGGATCTATCCCGGCGTCCTGAATCAAATGAAGTCGACGGTTCGTCGATCAGAGACATGGTATTCATTATATGGCTCGTTCTGTCTCGCATCCAAAAGGCCTTCAGGGACACTTGCTGGGGGCATAGAAGTCCAACCGTGCAGCAAAACCAGGTTCCAGGGAGTCTTATAGATGTGTCTAAGCAGGTTCCGGCTGGGAACACTAGCCATAAGTGCCCGCTGGATGATTTTCCAAAGTTGACCCTAATGTGAGGGCCATCCAAATTTGATCAAGGGGGGCATTTCTCGTCCAGATGCCCTCGGGCGTGCGTGGCCATAGTCGACAGGTCCACCATGGCCATGTAGACTTGTGGGAGGTGACAGAATCCAAGTCCTCTCACTGGGTTTGGTTCCGTGGCCTCGGGGAAAATCCTCCAAGTGTCCTTGAACGGCCTCGGGGTGCCCGAATAGAATGCCCGTGGCACCCGAACTGTGGCTTGGTTCGCGAATCCGTCGATTTCTATGTGTCCGGGATGACGGGTTTCAGCTAGGAGACTGCACAGAGCATCCCCCGAAGACCCGGAAGCAATGCCAACAAGCCATCTCCGGAGCTAGGGTTTTGCTGAGTGATGGCCATTCCAAATTCGCTTAAGGGGGCCATTTCTTGTCCGGAGGCCCCCGGGCATGCATGGCCACTGTGGACAGGTCCACAATGGTCACATAAGTGCCCGACGGACAATTTTGCAGAGTTCACCCCCGTGTGAAAAAATTGCACACTCCGATGGGAGAGCGGCTTACAGAAGGAAATATGGCGGTTGTAGATATCTATGCTTTTCTTCCGATGAAAATTGGAACAGGATTTCCATTTATAATACAGGCATATTTTTTGCTGGTTTAATCAAGAGAAAGTATCATTTTCAATAACAAGTGGAACCAAGGAATCCTTCATTGTGTTCCATTAGAGCTTTGTTCAACATTTCGTGCTCTGGTAAGTGGTAATTCACCTCTATCATCGAAAACTTGGGTCTATAGGTACCTTCCCTTTCATATTCCTCATAATGCACACATACTCCATCCTTATCTTGATAAACAAGAGTTTTATAATAGCTTGAATTTTTTGGGCTTGGTTATCTCCCTGTATTCAATTGTCTGATTGGTTGACAAGCTTGCATGAAAATATGTACGTTGAACTTATTTGTTTTATTGCTGAAAATTGGAAGGGATTTTCAAGTCACCTGCAAAACGCTCCTTTGTTGAAATATGTAAGTTCTTCCAACAACATTGATCTGGCTAGTGTATCAAATGCTGCCATCCACACTAGAATTTATCTTTTGTCAAAGGAGTCGCACATATTGTGGCTGACCAAATGGTCTGGGGAGCTTGGAATTGTCGCCAAATATTATTCCATGCCTAAATCTACCCAGAAGGCAATTAAAAATTAGATCCTCGAGAATGCCTGAATCTACCCAGAAGAAAATTATAAATTTAGATCCTCGAGAAGGTGAGAAACTGTATGAGTGGTTGAATCAGTATCCTAAAATTACAGAGCTTTCTATCTCAAAGTTTGCTGAGCGGCTCCTAGATGTAGTATTAGAGTCAACAGATAATAACCTTGCTCTCACCACTGCACATTTTTTGCACTATTCATCTACAAATAACTACGTCTGGCCCGAAGAGATTACCAATCTTTGCAAGAATATTCCCCTAGTGGATGAAGGTGGCAACATCATTAGGGTACGAGGCTCTCTGAATTTTCTCTAGCCTGCATCCACGAGTAATTGGGCCAAGTCAATGGGCCAAGTTAATTGGGCCAAGGTGTCCCTGGATGGCCCCGGGGTGCCTGACTAGAATGCCCATGGCACCCGAACCGTGACTCGGTTTGCGAATCCATCGATTCTGGTGGGTTTGGGACGGCGGGTTTCAGCTAGGGGAACCCCCATAGCGTCCCCCGAAGACCCGGAATTGATGCCAATGATCCATCTCCGGAGCTAGGGTTTTGCTCAGTGAGGGCCATCCAGATTCGCTCAAGGGGTGCATTTCTCGTCCAGAGGGCCCCGGGCATTTGTGACCACTATCGACAGGTCCACAATGGCCATTTCAACCTATGGGAGGTGACAAAATCCAATTCCTCTCATCAGTCTGGGTTCTGTGGCCTTGGGGCAAATCCTCCATGTGTCCCTGAACAGCCCCGGGGTGCCCAACTAGAATCCCCGTAGCACCCGAACCGTGGCTCAGTTTGCGAATCCATCGATTCTGGTGGGTCTGGGATGATGGTTTTTAGCTCTGGGACCCCCCACAGCATCCCCCGAAGACACGAAAGCGGTGCCAACAAGCCATCTTTGGAGCTAGGGTTTTGCTCAGTGATGGCCATTCCAAATTCGCTCAAGGGGTGCATTTCTCATCTGGAGGCCCCCGGGCATGCATGGCCACCTTGGATAGGTCCACAATGGCCATGTGGACCTATGGGAGTCGACGGAATCCAAGTCCTCTCGTCGGTCTAGGTTCTGTGGCCCTGGGGAAATTCCTCCAAGTGTCCCTGAACGGCCCCGGGGTACCCGACTAGAATGCCCGTAGCACCCGAACCGTGGCTTGGTTCGCAAATCGATCAAATCCAGTGGTTCTGGGATGCTGGGTTTTAGCTAGGGGACCCCCCACAGTGTCCCCTGAAGACCCGAAGTCAGTGCCAACGAGCCATCTCCGGAGCTAGGTTTTGCTCAGTGAGGGCCATCCAGATTCACTTAAGGGGTGCATTTCGCGTCCAGAGGCCCTTGGGCATGCATGACCATCGTGGACAGGTCCGCAATGGCCACATGCACCTATGGTAGGTGTCGGAATCCAAGTTCTCGCATCGGTCTGGGTTCCGTGGCCCCGGGGCAATTCCTCCAAGTGTCCCTGAACGGCCATCACTGAGCAAAACCCTAGCTCCGGAGATGGCTTGTTGGAACGGCTTAAAGGTTTTGGGGGGACACTGTGGGGGGTCCAAGAGCTGAAACCTTCCATTTGGGACCCACTGGAATCGACGGATTCACGAACTGAGCCACGGTTTAGGTGCTACGGGCATTCTAGTCGGGCACCCCGAGGCCATTCAGGGACACTTGGAGGAATTGCCCTGGGGCCACGGAACCTAGACCGACAAGAGGACTTAGATTCCATCACCTCCCACAGATCCACGTGGCCATTATGGACCTATCCATGGTGGCCACGCACGCCCGGGGGCCTCCGGATGAGAAATGTACCTTTTGAGCGAATCTGGAATGGCCATCACTGAGCAAAACCCTAGCTCCATAGATGGCTCATTGGCACCGCTTTCGGGTCTTCGTGAGCTGCTGTGGGGGGTCCACTAGCTGAAACCTGTCGTCTCGGACCCACCAGAATTGATGGATTCACGAACCGAGCCACGGTTCGAATGTTACGGGCATTCTAGTCGGGCACCCCGGGGTCGTTGAGGGACACTTGGAGGAATTGCCCTGGGACCACAAAACCCAGACCGACGAGAGGACTTGGATTCAGTCACCTCCCACAGTTCGACGTGGCCATTGTGGACCTATCCATGGTGTCCATGCATGCCCGGGGGCCTCCGGACGAGAAATGCACCCCTTGAGCGAATCTGGATGGCCATCACTGAGCAAAACCCTAGCTCTGGAGATGGCTCGTTGCCACCGCTTGCGTGTCTTCGGGGGGCACTGTGGGGGGTCCCCTAGTTGAAACCCGTCGTCCCGGACCCACCAGAATTGACGAATTCATGAACCGAGCCATGGTTCGGGTGCTACGGGCATTCTAGTCGGGCACCCTGGGGCCGTTCAGGGACACCTTGGCCCAATTAACTTGGCCCATTGACTTGGCCCAATTACTCGTGGATGTAGGATGGAGAAACTTTAGAGAGACTCGTACCCTAATGATCTTTCCACCTTAATCCACTAGGGGAATATTCTTGCAAAGACTGGTAAGCTCTTCGGGCCAGATGTAGTTATTTGCAGATGAATAGTGCAAAAAATGTGCAGTGGTGATAGCAAGTTTATTGTCTGTTGACTCTAATACTACATCTAGGAGCCGCTCAGCAAACTTTGAGATAGAAAGCTCTGTAATTTTAGGATACTGATTCAACCACTCATACAGTTTCTCACCTTCTCGAGGATCTAAATTTATAATTTCCTTCTTGGTTGATTAAGGCATGGAATAATATTTGGCGGCACTTCCAAGCTCCCCAGACCATTTGGTCAGCCACAATATGTGCGACTCCTTTGAGGAAAGATAAATTCTGGTGTGGATGGAAACATTTGATACACTAGCCAGATCAATGTTGTTGGAAGAAATTACATATTTCAACAAAGGAGCATTTTGCAGGTGACTTGAAAATCCCTTCCAATTTTCAGCAATAAAACAAAGAATTTCAACGTACATATTTTCATGCAAGCTTGTCAACCAATCAGACAACCGAATACAGGGAGATAACCAGGCCCAACAAATTCAAGCTATTATAAAACTCTTGTTTATCAAGATAAGGATGGACTATGTGTGCATTACAAGGAATATGAAAGGGAAGGTACCTATAGACCCAAGTTTTCGATGATAGACGTGAATTACCACTTACCAGAGCACGAAATGTTGAACAAAGGGCTAATGGAACACAATGAAGGATTCCCTGGTTCCACTTGTTATTGAAAATGATACTTTCTCTTGATGAAACCAGTAAAAAATATGCATGTATTATAAATGGAAATCCTGGAATGGCCATCACTGAAGAAAACCCTAGCTCCAGAGATGGCTCGTTGGCACCACTTCTGAGTCTTCGGGGGACGTTCTGGGGGGTCCCCTAGCTGAAAACCGCTGTCCTAGACCCACCAGAATCAATGGATTCGTGAACCAAGCCACGGTTCGGGTGCTATGGGAATTCTAGTCGGGCACCCCGGGGTCGTTCAGGGACACTTGGAGGATTTGACCCAGGGCCACGAAACCTAGACCGACGAGAGGAATTGGATTTCATCACCTCCCATAGGTCCATGTGGCCATTGTGGACCTATCCACAGTGGCCACGCACGCCCAGGGGCCTCCGGATGAGAAATGCACCCCTTGAGTGAATCTGGATGGCCCTCACTGAGCAAAACCCTAGCTCCAGAGATGGCTCGTTGGCACCGCTTCCGGGTCTTCAGGGGACGCTGTGGGGGGTCCCGTAGCTGAATCCTGCTGTCCCGGACCCATCGGAATCAACAGATTTGTGAACTGAGCCATGGTTCAGGTGCCACGGGCATTCTAGTTGGGCACCCCAGGGCTGTTCAGGGACACCTAGAGGATTTTCCCCAGGGCCACGGAACCCAACTCGGCGAGAGGACTTGGATTCCGTTGCCTCCCATAGGTACGCATGGCCATTACGGACCTATCCACGGTGGCCATGCACGCCCGGGGGCATACGGACGAGAAATGTCCCCCTTGAGAAAATTTGGATGGCCCTCACATTGGGGTTAACTTTGGAAAATCATCCAGCGGGCACTTATGGCTAGCATTCCCAGCCGGAACCTACCTAGACACACCTACACGACTACCTGGAACCCGATTTTGTTGCACGGTTGGACTTCTATCCCCCCGGAAGGTATCTAGCAGGTGTCCCTTAAGGCCTTTTGGATGTGAGACGGAACGAGCCATATAATGACGACCATGGCTCCGATCGACGAACCATCGACTCCGTTGGATTCAGGACGTTGGGATAGTGTCGGGGGCGCCCCTCTCCTTCGGTCCCGTGGCCCCGGTGCCATCTTGTATGTCCATCTTGGAAACTAGGGTTTTGCTCAGTGAGGGAGTGTGCAAGTTTTGCACACGGGGGTCAACTCTGCAATGGTGATGGTGATGGTGATGGTGATGGTGAAGAAGATGGATTAGTGCTAGGGTTTGGGTGAGGGTTGGGGCTAGAGTTATAGAAGGAAATTGAATTAGGGTTAGAATTAGAGTTAATAATGATGATGAAGATGGTGGTGATGATGAAGACGTTGACGATGGTGGTGATGGTGATGGTGATGATGAAGAAGATGATGATGATGGAGATGTTGATGAAGATCCTAGAGATGATGTTGGTGATGATGATGACAAGTCCCTCTAAGTGGTAATCTATAGGAATAAAGCATCAATCTCCAACCATAAATGAGCATGTTTTAAAATATTTTAGTGGAACAATGCTTGCATAAGGGAAAGTCCCTCTAGGTTGATGACATGATGCTTGGATAAGGGCAAAAAACCAAAATCTAGCTAGATTTGGGTGAGCATTGAGCATGGGGAACGAAATCTATGAAAAATGTTGGAGATATAAGAGTTTTTTGGGTTATAAGAGCACGGGGAACCAAAACCCTAAACCAACATAATCATCATAATATAAGAGTTTTTTGGGTTGGGGATATACCTCAAGGTACCCAAAGCATGAAAAAGGTTTGGGTGGACACAAAACTAAAGAGACAGAAACTAAAGAGATATTTGATCGATAAGGAATTTCACAGTTCCCCAATGCTTTTCTCAAGTATAGATCTCAAAAATACCACCCTTGAAACTTTATGATAACTCCCTACCCCAAGTGGAAGACCCTTCTATCCATACATGGATTCCTAGAAGGTTTCATCTACCAAGTTAAATTTTCAAGACCATTGTAATAGATTATGTACTTCAAAAAATTTCCTAAAACCTAGGTAATTCTAATCTTGAGAACCTATCAAAACTGCTATCTTCAAATGCTACAAACATAAATAGATATATTTAATAAAATACTAACTCAATTTACTCAAATTTGATCCAAATCACATCACCATTTTATTCAACATAAAAGAGAAGCATGGAACAGTTTAATACATATAGGAAAAATAAAAAACATAGGCAAAGACATGTATGTATGTATGTATCAACAAAAAATGCATGTACCAACGAAATAACATAAAACTACACATACCTCGATTTAGAACATAACATTCTTTGATGCAATTCTTTCTCTTATGTAAAGTTGACTGGCCTCATTCAATAAATCCATCTGGATCCTCTTTGTTGCTAATTGTCTCCATCAATCTCTTGTGCTCTGAATGAGGCAGGTAGTAGCGTACCTTGGTTGAGCTCTTGCTTGACATTTTCTGAAGATGGATGTTTGTGCCAACGATCAAGTTTCTGAAGTGATACACCAATGAACCTGGTCTATAATCCATGAATACATGCCCACTAGTATTTCTTGACTTCCCATCTAGTGTAAGATATTCCCCCTTAACCACCATCGAGCCAGTAGGAAATTCAATTCCTTCATCGTCGATTAATGATCTGTAGAGGGTTTTCTTACCTTGGATGCACCGTACCAACCAATAATCCACGCCCCATCCATTGTATTTTGGTGCAACAACTGCGTATATGTGTCCTGGTTGTACAAGATCTGAGATATGGTCGTAGTCTGTAGAAATCGCTGACTGGCCCTCCTCTAACTGGGTTGTTTCAACAACTGCACGTTGGTCTATTGCAAGTGACACATGATCCCATTCATCAACCCAATCCATGCATTCGCATTCATCCCATTCGCCGTTGCTGCAAGGGTTGAAAAAGCATGAAAGATTTCGTGTCCATATTTCAAATAAGTGGTTGTTTGAGCTTTGAATTGAATGAAATCCACGTGTTCCTTGTACTGTGCCGCAACTATAGGAATGCGATTGATCTATGTCAACCACTAGCCAAAAATTTATCACCACACGTCCTGCCACCGATGATGTTTGTTGATCTCTTCCTCATTCTGACATTGTTGCGGAGCACCATTGAACTATGGACCGTGCATCTCGGATATGAGGTTCCTTCTCAAACCTCATCTCTTCCCTTCGTAGTGCGGTCTTGATGCATGCACTAGCCCCATCATGCTCTCCTTTGTCGTTCCCGGTCTCAAAATAGTTCCATATATGCAGCACATTATAAGTCTTATGCAAAGTACTCATCCATTGGAATACTCAGGCATTTTTGAACTTGCCCGCACAACCATCCGACCATATCCAATGCCGATCCATCTGTATATCTCTCTCCTTCAACTGATCATAGAAAATTCGAAAACAATGTTGCACATAATGCAGATCATGGGTTATATCATCACTTATGTAAAAGTTTGTCTCCTTCAATATTATCCTCTTGTCATTGCTGCTCTTTGGTCCATGCCTATACATAATATGTACCATGATGCTGACTTGGTTTGAATGGTAGTATTGACTCTGGATTTCATTTTGTGGCTGAAGGGTGTAATTTTCTGCAAAATCCACAATTGACACTATGGTTCCAATGGGAAATGTGTCCCTGCATTTTCTATATTGCTCATCTTGCCATCACGCTACATGCACATGTTGAACATACTGCTCGGTTTTCTCGTAGAATTTCATCAAGAAGTCACATACCGGTACCTGTTACCATGGAAACAAGGGAAATATTACAATGTGGCCTTTGGAAAAATGTATATGCCATAAATTGAACGTGTAATATGAAAAATATGCAATATTCATTTGTACCTGTGACTTTACCAATGCAGTCTTTTTACTTTCTCTGAGACTGTCTAATTGATAGGTCATGTACTTGAAGCTCTGCATCTCCACACCCATCATGCCAAATTCTGTGTCCTTGCTTTCATGAATGCAACGGTTCAAAAGAGAAAACCCACTGCACATAGAACATGTCCCATATAGACAGGATTTTTCATAATACTTTTGTCCTTCGGGCCTTGGACACATGATGTTGTGGATAAAGTATCTTGATGCATTCGGTGGTAGTATGGATTCGTTGCAACCCTGCACAATGTCAGTATGCAAATCATAAAATATATGTTTATATATGTCATAATAATATTCATATTCTATGTGGTATCTACAACAACAAGTGTTTCAATCAATGCATATATGAACGTACCATGGTTTGCATTTCTCAAAGGACCTTTGGCCCAGGTTCGATTGTGTGTGCTCATTCTTGAATCTCTCATAGAGTTCAGTCTGTGTGGTGTCAAGGAAGTGTTTAACATGGGGCTCACGTTCAGTAGAACCTTTTCTCAGTTTTAGCACGTCTCTTTGGTTTGATGAAGGTCTAGTATGATCATGCCAAAAATTTTGTACTAACTGTACTAACTCCTTAATAGCATCAATTAGCTTCCTATCTGCATGAGGCAACCTACCAACAAAATCCCAACAATCGTTTCCACCCGGAGTGTCAAGATTTTCTCTTATAACATAGTACTTTTAAATATTTTTTCTATTTAATTTGAGTATGTGAGAAGTGTGTGATAGCAGGCGACATTGCCTTTTGGACTTGCTTACAATTGATTCCGCTAAAACACGACGAGCCGCACAAAGACCTTTTGTACGAGACTTCTTCCCAATCGCATTAAATGCAGATTGGAGATTTCTAACAATATGACTGCTGGCCTCTGAACTTTTAACCATCTTTATGCCCAAAATTCTCTTAACAACAGCTAAAGAACGTGACTTTAACAAACATAGCAATAATTGACATTTACCTGCATCACCTTTGGATTCAAAATATTCTTTGACAATTTTGTTGCATTGCCATTCGATAGTGCATTTTGGAAACTTGCCTTCAAGCCCCAACATAGCACTCTCATCCACATGAATACGTCTAGGAGTTCTTCTTCTTGCACTGGACAGTCGAGGTAGGGAGGGTGGACATGATACATGAATACCCGAGCTTGTTTGTTGTGGTTCTTGGTTCATAGATTAGGCCATAAGGGGAGTGTGGTCGACAGGGTTGTGATCTTCTTGGGGATATTGCAAATTAAGAAAGGTTTGTATGTCCATCTCTACACATGCAACATCTCCCAAAATTCTTGTGTCGTGAGGAACTTCAGAATGACTCGTTGATGGATTGTTGGTTGGAGATTGTGTTGATGTTGGAATTTGAGTTGGGACCGTTGGATGCGACTGCTTTTCTCATGGTTCTGAACAAGAGGTTGTTGTGTCAACAACTGTGTTAGGATCAGTGGCATGATCCAAGGCAATGATAGGACCATGTCTCAATATTTCCATTCCCAACCTGGCCTTTTCTCTTAAGTCATTGACCTTTTCAATGGGCAGATTCCTTCTATTTTTTTTTTTGCGTTTCGTGGGTTTCCCATCTCCAAAAGTCTCTTTAACACAACTATCAAGCCTACCCCTACAAAAGAAACAACAAATAAGATATTAGTTCCATTATACAATGAACTTGACACATTCCAACATAGCTTACCACTTTACAAATTAACATATACAACTACAGACTATGTTGGTTTATTTGTGTTCGAATAAACATCATTATCCCTTACAATTCCAATCAATATAGATGATGTTTGGTCAAGTGTAGAGAGGAGAAACTAGTGTCTTTCCTGGCCATGAATTCATAAAAATTATGGTAGTAACACCCTACAACAGAGATGGATAGAGATGCCTTGGGAATAGTTTGATAGTTTTTCTACATCAAATAAGGTAACCTTAATTAGTTGCATTTTTTGCTTTCTCCCTTAATGTTATCAATTCTAAATTTTGCACCTAGTTTGATTGCTTTGTCTTCCTAGTAGAATGGTATATCCTTCCATTTGAGGTAATGTCCTTTACCATCATAAATTATTAGGTTATATAACACATTAAGGAGTTGAAGAAACAACAACAAACTATTTCCTTAGATCTATAAACCTTGAGATGATAGAATTTGATTTTGAGTTTAAAATACCCATGGTTGAATTCAACAATGTATCACAATAGAATGAATGTATACCTTGTTTTGTGCAAAACCTTAAGGAGGATGCAAAGGTTTCTAACAAGGATCATGGTCTTGGGAAGGGTGATTAGGGGGAATATAATTTGACCTTTCAATGTGCAATATCTAGGGTGGGGAGGTGTTGGAGAGTGGGGAACTAGGGACTATACCAACAATCATCATGTTGAATAGAGCATGAAGTGGGAAAGTCTTGTTTTTTGGAAAAAAAATCATTATTAAAGGTGAGGGGATACTGTAAGGATGGTAAATATGGATGAATATTATCATATTTGGATTCATAGAGAAAGGAAAGGTGCATATACTTACAGATATCCTCATTCCATACAATGGTATTGAATAAGAGATGAGAGAGTTGAGGTTTTGTGGATGAGTTGAAGTGATATTTTTAGTTATTTTTAGTGAGTGTGTGGTTTTTTTTGCTAGCATAATATGAGGTGAAAAGAACAAAATTAACTTGGGAACTAATTACACAATGAGGAGGTTGCATACTTCATCTTGTCTAGTGTTCATGTGAGTTTTTTTAGATGTGAACTTGGGAAATCTTCTTGTCAAATTCATTATTGTCTATGCATGGATATTGTTGTGGGAATATGACAAAATAAAAAATGCATGGGCTCCTCTCAAATCTTGTGAATGAAAAGACTCATTTACAATTCACCATACCTCTATAGAAATGATCCCCACTTGTAATGGAAACTGGTAACTTGAATGAATCCACTAGATTCCAAGACCACTGAAGAT
>BSBM01000727.1:0-67500 GCA_027924585.1 Larix kaempferi | reverse complement strand
TGAAGATCAATCTACATTTCTAGCCCAAGGAGTAGATATTTTCCAGGGAGTTATACTAGCATCAAAATGCAGCACCATCAATGAGATGGAAAGTAGGTTGATTTTAAGATCAAAGGAAACCCCAATTTAATTCTTTCCTTCAATCTTCCAACATAATATTTCCTTCCTGAATATGTGCTAGAGATTGGGGCACAAAGGTCAATGACCTTGGGGGTTTAATTGAACTCCATGGCATCCATTAAAGAAAATTGAATGTTGGATAATCCACGAGGAAGGTCTTATGATTACACATGAAGGTTTTCATCCAATTGACATTGTTGAAGAGATAGAGTGCTTGTAAGCATGTGCAAGAAGTAGAGGGTTGTTTCCATGTGGGAAGCAAACGATCTCAATGTAAAATGAAAATACACACTTCTTCTTATGGAGTTTCTATGTGATGGCATAACTTGTTGGGATCTCACTAAACAATCAAGGATCATAATTCGAGTTGGCTTTTGTTGGCTTCCAAGATGGACCATCTCCAAGTTTGATAATGACAAAGACTTTCATGTTGAATATGTGAATGAACTCTAATTGAAAAGTTTGGATTTGAAGATTCCTCAAAGAAAAGAATCAATGAGAATACTTTTGCACTACGAGAACAAGCGATCCAAAAACTTGAACTAAAACCACAGCGAAAACCAAAGAAAGAATCCAGAGCTAGAGTCAGAGCTACATCCAAGAGCCAAATTTTACAACCATACTCCAGAGAAGTAAGTGAAAGTGACGAGCCTCCAATTTGTCTATTTCATGGCCCATCTTTCATCTAATTTTGGTACATTTTTCCTCCTAAGACAAGACCTTCCTGACAAACATTATCCCTTTCGATGACCAAATGTAGATCTTATGACTTATGCTTATCTAATTAATTATGATTTACTTAATTCTAAGTTGAATGTGATATATGCTTGATCTCAAAGTAATTTCAATGGTTTTTTTATTTGCATAGACTAATATGGTTCAAATGCTACAAGTGTAGGAAATCAAATCACTAAATATAAGATCAATTCTCTAACTTATGACTCAAGACAACTAAAGTGCATGATGATCGTTTCAAGGGATCTTGTTCCTAAGAATTTCAAATTGCACAAAGGAGGATGAGATTCCATGAATTAGAAACTACATATTAGAGGAGATATTAGTGGAGAATGTTACCAAATCAAAGTATAATACTTTGGATAACATTTGAGGAGGCTTGGCATGGTTTTCTAGCTAATTTAAGATCTCCTCAAGGTAGCTACAAATTGGGGGAGGATCTCAATGCATGGGACAACGTCGAAAAAATAATAGAAAAACGTTTGCATGATTAGTGGGTTCTTCAAAATTCGCCTTGCAAGGATCCAAGGTTGTTTTGTATTTCAAGAGAGTGTGGAAGCTCTCACGAGAGGTTAGACAACTTAGATTTTAGTTTGCATTTTGTTGGAACAATGCAATTTCCAATTTGCAAATAATATAGACTTTTGAAGTTGAATCTCTTGTTGTAAATTGTGTTTTTATCTTGAGGGATTCACCCCATTGCTTGCTTTTGGGTTTGGGCCTACTTCAGAGATACAATGGAGGTTGAATCCCCTCTACATTTAGATTAGATAGTTGTTGTATTATTTATTTTAATGGTTGTGGCTTTATTTCCGCATTTCCATTTCATTACTTGTAGTTTACTCCCTTTAATTCACATACCTTCATTTCCATCATTTATCTAGTTTTCTGCAATGCTCATTATCTAGCTCATATTCATGTGTCTTGGATGGTTCCATAATTAAGTAGCTTGTTGTATTTAGCAGTTTAATCCACTAAACAATGCTTATGTGCTCCATTCCCGGTTGACGACTTGGACACAAGACTAGTTGTTGGATAAAGGAGTAGGGAAAACAAATGATTGCTTTGATCACCTTGCAAATTCATGCTTTTGGTAGTTAATTTCAATTCTTAGATTATTTATGTAGTTTCATATACTTTGTACAACACCTCACGAGTTTGCATGTCATGTGGGTTGACAAAGTAATTGAAAGGCTCATGTGATGCAACAATTTTGTAATCCTATGTTCCGTAAGAAAGGCACATCAACAGGGAAAATTTTTAAGGATCCATTCTTATTTAAAAGTGTGTAAACCTTGACGAATCATACCAATTCTTAAAATGTCAACTATAAACATTTGACAATATTTTTCTAAAACTATTTCAATTTCTAATGATTTTATATAGTTTATAAAAAATTTACCCCATCAAAATTAGGTGAAACATGGCTTCAAAAAACTCAAATGAAAAATAGCCCATGGGCTAAATTTCGCCCCTAAAATTTTCCTTGTTCATGGCCCTATAGCCATTCTACAATTTGAGTAGCTCCTCCTCATTAGCATTCTATCCCTACCCTTTCATTTACTATTCCTTGTTTTTTCTCAATCTTATTTCATTTTTATTGTGGTACTAAGTTTTACAACCATTTATTTTTGTTCAAAGCCACTTCAAATCACACCTTTCCATTGAGAAGTTTTTTGGCCTCCAAAATCTTATGGGAAACCAAACTTTGAATTTGTACCTTTAGATTATAAAAATCAAGAATGAGCAATCATCTAAAGATGGTTTCCTTGGATTTCCGGAATAAAACCTCTATTAATGAGGATATCATTTGCATACTCCATTAGTTATTCGTAGTATGAAATATTATAGATTATAGAAACTAAAATGAATTCATATCATCTGCAATTAATTGCAAATAGCTAATTGTTCCAAATCGTCCATCTGTTGGTTTCATTAAAATCGATGGTCGTAGTTGTAGACTTGTTTCCATAATTTTATCCCCTAAACCAATTGCTATTTATTATGCCAAAGAGGTGCATTCTACAACCGAGTGGGAGGAGATGTGTAACTCTTTCCGTGCTCATCATAGATCTGACATGTGTCCTTTTTAAAAAGAAATTAAATATTATAAAAATAACATGTTGGCTATTTAAAACATATACAACGACATATATATAAAACTACACAAATTAGATAAATTAAAAAGCTTCCTTAACATTTGATCCCTCTTGAGCGCTTGGTAGATCCCCTTTAAGATGGATCTATGCTGATATTCTTTGTATCAACCCACTTCATACTATTGGACACTTGAATGGAGTTATATGCCTCTCTATTCATATTGGGATTATTCAAATGTTGAGTGAGTCGCTCATACTTTCTGTCCTATGTGAAATTCCCCTACAACCTTCCCTTTTGATTTTCTACCTATCTAGGTTTATAGTTTAGTCTTCTTATTGGTTGAAAATAATTAAGTTGTGGCCTTGGCATCTACCTCATCAAAGAATCATTATTTAGTTGGAAATTATAGCTTCATGTATTATCAAATGGCATTTAGTTGGCAATTATAAATAGCTTCATGTTTTATCAAATGACTTGTTTGAAGGGAAAAGCACACCGCAGCACCACAACACCACAACACTGCGGCACCGCGTTACCGCGACTGTCAATTTAAAATTAACTGCGCAGTAAACAAATATTTTCTTCCGCTATGGACTTGACGGAAACCCCAACTTAGCGAAAGACTTTCACTAATGACTTCTCACTTCCACGAGCATTTACTTCGCGAATATTACCTTCGCAGAACTTTACTTCTTACAGATTGAATTGCACCAATTTAATTTGCACCAATGTGATATGCGATATGCATAACCTTGCGATATGCGATATGCTTAACCTTGCGATATGCAATACATTGCAAAAATTATAAACTTGAGGATATTTTTACACCGCATAACTTTGTAGCTTCGCGGTTGACTTATTGACATCGACAAACCTATTCTGAAACAAATATTTTGATAAAGTATGTGTTGCTAAAACATAAGAACGGAGGAATGAAGATTATGCCGAAGTTACTCCGCGTTACACTAAAACTTTACCGCTATGAAATACTTGGAATTCTTGATTTCTTTTACTGACAGTAAATGTAAACAACATTTACGTAGATGAATACGAAGGAGACGTGTGACATGCATTAACCACCATTCTTGAGAATGAACGCAAAATAACTATTGACTTATATATTACCGCAATAAAACAAGTAACATTGCCGTAATACAGAGAGATGGTAAATACTTCAATCTTTCACTATTTTATGCAGAGCTTGGGCTCTTCATACATCTCACGATAAACTTCTTCTTGTTCTTTCACTTCTTCACCTCTCTCATCTCTCTCTAAGTTTTTAACAATGAACTTCTACTTATAGATATTTCCAACAACTGACTTAGGATCACTTCTCTTGGAAGCTACAGGATTGCATTTAAACACTGTGATAAATTCTCTAAGTTTTCTTGACTTGCGAACTATTAATGTGGTTACATAACTGCAAACAAGACATCTATCGGATTTGTTATGAACTTGCTGACATACTAATATTGCGGACATCGCGCTGATACAAACAACGGCTGATAGGGTGACTAACAAAGCCGGCGCAATGAATACCCAATCATCTCATAAATTATGATATATCCAACACTCCCCCTTAATTATGAACGGATGAGGATTTTTTTTTAAAACAAAAGTAAAATATTACAAAATATTTCAGAGCAGAAACATGCTCTGTGCAAGAAGAATTTCACTGCGCTGAACTTGTCATTCCCAAACAACTTCGCAGATATTGAAATGGATCTTTTGCCAATGGTTTGGTAAAGATGTCTGCTACTTGATCTTCAGACTTGCAAAATTCTAAACATATTTCTTTGTTGTTTATCAACTCTCTGATGAAGTGATACCTTGTGTCGATGTGCTTGGTTCTTTTGTGGTAGATATGATTCTTTGACAGTGCAATAGCTGAATTGTTGTTGCAGTAAATGACTGTAGGATCTTGCTGATGCTGGGACAGATCACTTAACATCCTGCGCATCCATACGGATTGGCATGCAACGCTTGTTGCTGCGACATACTCTGCTTCTGCTAAAGAAAGAGTTACGATTGGTTGTTTCTTTGAAGTCCATGATACGACACCTATTCCTACATGAAATGTATTCCCGGATCTAATTTTTCTGTCATCTATGCTGCCTCCATTGTCGCTGTCTGTGTACCCAATGAGTTTGAAATTTTCTGTAGTTGAATACAAAATACCAAAGTCTTTTGTTCCATTTACATATCTCAGAATTCTTTTTCCTGCTTGCCAATGTGATTCTTTTGGTGTCTCCATGAATCTTGAGATTAAACAGACTCCATACATGATGTCTGGCCTTATCACTGTAAGATACATAAGGTTGCCAACAAGACTTTTAAACAGAGTAGGATCTACATTAGATCTGTCATCATCCTTGCTCAATTTCAAACCTGTTATTACTGGTGTTGGTGTTGTTTTACAATTTATCATCTTAAATCTGTTTAAGACATCACTTGCATACTTCGACTAAGATATAAATATCCCATTTTCAGTTTGCTGGACTTCAATGCCCAGAAAATACTTCATAAGCCCCAAATTAGTCATTTCAAATTCACTTTCCATGACTGTTCTAAATTCTTCTATGCCGAAATCACCAGTAAATATCAAATCATCTACATACAAGCAGACAATTAGCTTATTACCTTGCTTGTTGATTTTTGTGTACAGCGTTGGCTCACATTCACTTCTGTGAAATCCATTTTGAATGAGGTAATAGTCAGTGTGACTGCACCAGGCTCGCAGAGCTTGCCTCAAACCGTAGAGTGCCTTTTTCAGTTTTTATACTCTATGTCCTTGTCCTAGAACTTCATAGCCTTGTGGCTGCTCCACGTATACTTATTCCTCCAAATAACCAGTTAAGAATGCAGACTTGATATCCATTTAATAAACATGCCATTTCTTTTGTGTTGCGATAGCCAGAACTGTTTTGACAGTGTCCATTCGTGCTACAGGTGCAAAAGTTTCATTGAAGTCTATGCCCGCTTCTGCGTGAATCCTCTTGCTACCAATATTTCCTTGTGCTTCTGCACATTTCCTTCAGCATCTTGCTGGGTCTTATAAATCCATTTGACGCTTATCACATCCTTTTCGATAGGAACGTCGACTAATTCCCATGTTTGATTTTTCTGTATGCATTCTATTTCTTCATTCATGACTTGTGCCCAGACTTTATCTTCTATAGCTTCTTCATATGTTAGCGGATCATTAATTTGAGAAAAATAATGCAAAACAAGAGAATGAATTAGGTGTACCAAACTCATATATCTCACGCAGACTTCTTGTCCTTGGCGGAGTTGCTGGTGTCGAACTGTGTGAATTTCTTGATGGAGTTTGTTGCGCACTTGCTGTGCTTGTCGGAGTTACTGCGACTTGTGTCGGAGTGGCTTGTGCTGTGACATGATGCACTATCTTGGGAGTAGACAGTGTTGTAACATTCTGATTTATATGCGGAGTCTCAACCACATCTTCTGCAATGTCATCATGCTCAACATGTGACATGATTTTCACATTTTTCTCAACAGTTCCATTCCATGCTTCATTTTCCACAAATTGAACATCGCGACTGATAATGACTTTCCTTACAATGGGATCATACAACTTGTATGCTTTTGTGTCTTCAGAATATCCAATAAAGATGCATTTCTATCCTTTATTGTCTAATTTTCTTCTTAGCTCATCTGGAACATGTGCATATGCTACACAACCAAAAAAATTTAAATGCGAAACACTATGCTTCATACCTATCCATGCTTCCTATGGAACCTTGTTCTTCACTCTCTTCGTCGGAAATCGATTCATGATGTATACTGCAATTGCCACTGCTTCAGCCCAGTATTCATTTGACAGATGCGCGGCTGCCAACATAATGCATGCCATCTCCATGATGGTTATGTTCTTTCTCTCTACGATACCATTCTACTGCGGTGTATACCGCGCAGTGAACTACTTCTGTATGCCATGATTCTTGCAAAAGTTTAATAAATCATTTGAGACATACTCACCACCTCTATCTATTCTCAATATCTTGATGCTGTAACCACTCTGCTTTTCCACGAGTGCCTTGAATTGTTGAAAACAATCAAATGCATTAGATTTATGCTTTAGAAAATAAAACCATGTTTTTCTTGTGAAATCGTCAATAAAGGTGAGAAGATAAGTGCATCCTCCCATGGACGGTGTTTGCATTGGTCCACAAATATCGGAGTGCACGATTTCAAGTGGTGTGCGTGCTCTATATGACTTTCCAACTGGAAAAGTCTCTCTATGCTGCTTTCCAAAAATACAGCCTTCACAAATTCTCTCTGGCTTTTCAATCAATGGAAATCCTTTCACCATGTCCTTCATGTGCAGTAGCTTTAGCCCACCAAAATTCAGATGTCCAAATCTAAAGTGCCATAACCAAGATTCATCCTTCACTTCTGTCTGAAACGCTGCTTGCATTGCACTGTCCTTCTCTTCTGTTGTGTAATGAATTTCTGCTTCTTTGCTCTCTGTATAGAATGCAGATCTAGAATTATCATTCTGAATTGCATGAACAACTTTAGTTGTCTTACCTTTTATGATAGGTCTTATCATTAAAGGAAACAAGCGATTGCTTGTCATCTGCACTTCAGCAATTAACTGATTGCTGGGATATATGTCCTTGATCACACAGTGCTTACCTATCATGTGAACTCTGTAACCTTTTTCCATCAACTGAAAAATGCTCATCAGGTTATGCTTCAAACCTTGAACATAATACACATCAGACATATATTTCTACTCCCCCTATTTTGTTAGAATATCAACAATGCCCTTACCCAAAACAGTGACGTGGATATTATTTCCAAGTGTTACATCAGTTTGAACTGATTTATCTAGACTGTAAAATAAACTTAAATTACCAGTCGTATGATTGCTACAGCCTCAGTATAAATACCATATGTCATTTGGACTTTTGTGGACAACATTGCATTCTAGTGGAGATGCGCATGCTAAGAACAGTGAGTTGTTCGGTGCCCTGTTGTTGCTTGACTGCGCTTCACCTTACTTTCCTTGGTCATACTGCTTCTTCCTGCATTCATATGCGAAGTGACCATACTTATTGCAATAATGACATTGAATTTTTGATTTGTCATACCTTTGTCCACTTGGATGATTGGGAGTCTGATTCTGGCCTCTACCAGCGACATGTGCAAGACTGCTACTGCGACCTCCTCTGAAAGAACTTCGTCCTCTGCCTCTAGAGCTTGATCTTCCTATGCCTCTACCGTGACTTATGGATGACTATGCTATGAATGCACCTTCCAGCGATGTGTCTGAACCGCTGATTCTATGTTCATGATTGAGTAATGAGGCTTGCAACTCATCAATAGTAAATGTGGACAAATCTTTGTTTTCCTCCAGGGTTACAACCAAAGATTCAAATTTCTTTGGCAGAACTCTAAGAACCTTTTCAACAACTCTTTGATCGATTAGAGTTTCTCCATGAGACTTTATTTGATTAACTAAACCAATAACACGAGTATAGAATGAGTCTACTGACTCTATGTTTTTCATAGATAGAGATTCAAAATCTCTTCTAAAAATTTGTAATTTAGCAGTTTTTATCTTGTTCAAACCTTGGTATGCTGTTTCCAGCATGTCCCACGCTTCCTTGGCTAACTGCATTGCTGCTACTCTTGGGAGTATTGATTCATGTGTCGCTTGATGTATGTGGAACAACGCCTTTCCGTCTTTCTTCCTCTGTTCCCTTAGAACATCCTTCTCAGCTTGAGTGAGATTGTTATATGCTGCTAGATCTGCTGGTTCTGCATAGCCTTGTTGGACTATGTTCCATACATCTTGTCCTCTAAACAAATCTTTCATTGTTAGTGACCAATATTCATAATTTTTACCGAAAAATATTGGAGTTTGCAAATTACCAGAAGTGGAAGCCATCACTTTTCCCTTTTTGTAAATAGAAATCTTTCTCGCCGTAAACTAGGCTATGATACTAGATGAAGGGAAAAGCACACCGCAGCACTGCAACACCACAACACTACAGTACCGCGATACCACGACTGTCAATTTAAAATTAACTGTGCAGTAAACAAATATTTTATTCTACTGTGGACTTTGACGGAAACCCCAACTTAGCGAAAGACTTTCACTAATGACTTTTCACTTCAGCGAGCATTTACTTTGCGAATATTACCTTCACGAAACTTTACTTCTTACAGATTGAATCGCACCAATGCGATATGCGATATGCATAACCTTGAGATATGTGATAAGTGATATGCTTAACCTTGTGATATGCAATACATTGCAGAAATTATAAACTTAAGGATATTTTTACTCCGTGTAACTTCGCGGCCGACTTATTGACATTGACAAACCTATTCTTAAACAAATATTTTGATAAAGTATTTGTTGCTAAAACATAAGAACAGAGGAATGAAGATTATGCCGAAGTTACTCTGCGTTACACTAAAACTTTACCGCCATGAAATACTTGGAATTCTTGATTTCTTTTACTGACAGTAAATGTAAACAACATTTACGTAGATGAATGAGAAGGAGATGTGCGAAATGCATTAACCACCATTTTTGAGAATGAACACAAAATAATTATTGACTTATATATTACCGCAGTAAAACAAGTAACATTGCCGCAATACATAGAGATGGTAAATACTTCAATCTTTCACTATTTTACATAGAGCTTGGGCTCTTCATACATCTCATGATAAACTTCTTCTTCTTCTTTCACTTCTTCACCTCTTTCATCTCTCTCTCAATTTTTAACAATGAACTTCTACTTATAGATATTTCCAACAACTGACTTAGGATCGCTTCTTTTGGAAGCTATAGGATTGCATTTAAACACTGTAATAAATTCTATCCTAAGTTTTCTTGACTTGCGAACTATTAACGCAGTTACATAACTGCAAACAAGACATCCGTCGGATTTGTTATGAACTTGCTGACATACTGATATTGCAAACAGCGCGCCGACACAAACAACGACTGATAGGGTGACTGACAAAGCCAATGCATAATGAATGGCAATTGAGCGATTGGTTAGCGGTAGAACTGTAGTGATTCCCCCTCTTGTAAACTGGAGTGATCTACCATTTTCAATGGCTGGCTTGAGTTGGTAGTTACATAGTGAGTTTTATTGATTAGTAACATTTGCACTCACGAAAATGGTTTTATTTTTTATTAATGCTGGAGCCATATATTTTGTTGGAGGTTGTGTTGTTTTTTTCATCTATGTTAGAGTAGTATTCATTTATGTTAGACTAGAGCAGTATGATTAATTTTTTGGTAATAGGTGCAATAAAAATTGTTGGATAAGTACAATGAGAGTAATTATGTGTTTACATTACAAAAAATAAAAGTTAATTAAAACAATTTATGTAGTTCATAATTAAAAAAGTTAAAACCCAATGATAAAAGTTAATTAAAACAATTTATGTAGTTCATAACTAAAAAAATTAAAACCAAATGAAAAGTAATTAAAAAAATCCATATGTGTGGGGGCAGAGTAAGTGGTAAAGTTGAAAAGTTGTAAATGGTTGTAAATGAAAGGTCTCATGTTCAAATCTCCCAAACTTATTTGTAAGGAGTATACCTAGCTTGTGATTACCTTGTCTCCACCCATTGAAACCCCATACAACATATTATTGTAAGGAGTATAACTTACAACAAATAAAACTACGCAGAGGTATATATATTCTATGTTCCCGATTATTGGAAGTAGTATAACGAGCGAACTCTTTGGCCTATTGCAACCTAAAACTCCAATGCAAAGTAGAATCATACATTCTAGGTTATGTGTAACTAGTTGGCCATCTACAATTATATATGAAGGGGTAGGTTTAGCATTCAATTAGAGTTATGAAGGGGCAGGTTTGACATTCAATTAGAGTTGTATATGACTTTTGATAGCTAACACTATACAGGCTACCTTGTTGGTAATTAAAGCATAGCCCACTTGAATTTGTTGCCGCCCATTGGCCTAGGATTTCCATAACAAACATAGATCCATTTCTTGTATGCAAGTTTGGCGATTAACTACAGCAACAAATCTTGAACTCAAAGGTTCATTTTGTTTGGCGCTGTCAACTGATTATAATGTGCAGATTTTATCAAAATAGAAAACTTAGCTTCATACAGAGAATAGAGAACTTTACATCCACATTATACATAGAAGATAAATCAAATCTATTTCTACAGAGGCTAGATTGAATACAATTTGGAAAGTGGGAGAATTAAATACAGCACATGCGTAGTTTGAACAATAATTATTTATGATCAACTTTGTCAGCTGAGTTGTAATTTTGGTATAGACACAATTGAACGCAAGAACATTAGGCATGAGAGTCGAGATATCATAATACAGTTTGACTTGGTTAAATTTGATCATTCATGTCTTGATCACCCATTTGAGATTAATTACTTAGTTAATTGATTGAAAAAAGTGATGAGTGGAATATAGATGTCCCAAATAAGTACATCATCTCATCTTATGAACTAGAGAACGGTTTGTGATCCCACCATTGTAGATCTCTTTATGAGTTTATATAGCTTCAAATTTGCAAGTCCAAAGGGTTAATTTAACTAGCTGTTGCCATTTGACTACAAAATTTTCCATATGAACTTGAACTTAAAATACATACAATTGAAACACAATGTAAAACAGAGACTACGAAAGTTTATTATTTATACATACATTCTCTGGAAAACCGAGAGAAATACTTGATTGGATATTACTCCATCAAACAAAGATAGAGAGACATTTATTTGTGCACTTTATAATTTCCATGCTTCTCTGCTATCTTTCAGAAAGGTGAGTACTCGGCATGATTTTCCATTTGCTCACTGAAGGAGTTTCTCCGTGCATCCTTCACAATGGTTTTATCTGCTACAATGAAATAAGCTGATCCACTGACTGTCTCCAATCAAAGTACACACAACATAACATCAGCATGTAGCTCATCAGATAATTATAATGAGAGCAACCAACCGAATCAACCAGATCTGTGACAATGATTTATAACTAAAACATATATCACTGTGACTGCAAGAATAAAACTGTGAGCAAGCAATTCAGTAGTTGTAGAATCATTGAACAGAGCATGCATTTATGCATGGCACTGAAAATTTTTAGTAAAACAACTCAATACAACGCAAAGAAATTGATAGATATTGGGAAGAAATAATCAACTGCTACATAACATTTGGGGATGGCATGATTACTGACTTGTAGATATTATGAGCGCCTGTGTAGCATGGTTGAGATTAGCCCTTGCCCAAGGAACAGCCCTTGATCCCAACATCTGCAGATGATCAAGGCCGCATTATACATTAATCAAACCCAGCAGTTAATAACCAGGCCCAGTTACATGAATTGAATTGAATTGGTACAGATTGATTGGTGTATTAACAATAACAAGACTCACTGTGGGGATGGTGGATGCTACGCATGCAATTGCGGCTGCCTTGGTCCCTGATTTCACTGCATCTGTATGCATAAACGTACATTCATTAGTTTCACCATACCCACGAATTAATTATTAACCCAATGCATTTTATTTAGGCATTATGTGAGCGATTCCTTTGAAATTGAATGAAATGGAATTAGCCAAGAAAGAAAGAATGATTAGTGGAAAGGGATTAATTTTAACGAGTGATTGAGAGAGAGGAGATTTAAATTAGTTACCCTTGGAGCACTGCTTTGCTCTCAGAATTCCCATCTCA
Organism: Larix kaempferi; assembly: GCA_027924585.1. NCBI lineage: Eukaryota > Viridiplantae > Streptophyta > Pinopsida > Pinales > Pinaceae > Larix > Larix kaempferi. The sequence goes on along the minus strand of BSBM01000727.1, from coordinate 54,821 downwards.
GCTTGCTAATTTGGACTCGCCATCCCCTCGTCCACGGTGCTACAATAATCCCTTCACTCACGACTTGAGATCAGACAAAAGTAATTTAGGGGAAATAAAGATGAAACTAAATGCTGGATACTGGGAAACTCAAACACGCAGGCGGTATATATATATAGGAAAAAAGGGAGAGAAAGAAGCAAGTGTGGTATCGAAATAAATGGGCATTGGTGTCAACAACAAAGGTCGGTTGGCGTGTAAGAGAAAGAATTATAAGAATAACATAGTTTGGTGGGATGGGGAATTTCTGGTTTTGAGTTCGAGAATAGCGTGTGTCCAACGCCGTAAGGACTGAGTATGAAGAATTAAATTGTGGGTATTGGCTTCTGTTTTCTGTGTACTACTCCCGCAAATATTAAATATGAAGTCTAATTCCACCTCAAGATTGGTAATCTATCCACCTATTTTAATAGTTGATGGGAATTGGGCAATCACTCGCGATAACCGCCGCTAGATTCATAAGTCCCTTGTACCCCCGGGTTTAGATTTGGATTTGCGCATGCAGTACAACAACTTTTCTGCTATTTGTCGCTCAAGTGGGTGGGGCTGTGGGGATCGAGGAGTCGGGAGTGAGAACTTGTTTGTCTTGTGAGTGAGTGGAGACTGAGAATGACAGAGAGAGAGAAAGGTATCCATATCCGTGTGTCTCCGTTTTTTCAATAATTGCACATGGATACAAAATCAACGCTGACTGTCGAGTCCCTGTTTCCAATCAAATCCATACATTGACAGGAAGGCATTAAGCGGGTAGGATAAAAGACAACCAAAACGTCTACCTTTCTCATGGTTATCGGAATTGCTGGATCTAGACTAATTATCCAATTTAAAACTATTCCGATTGCCAAAATTACAATCTGAGCATTCCAAATTGCTATTTTAATTAGAATTGGCTCTGATGTTAAATGCATGAAAAAATATTCCACATACAATAATTGAGATGCTTTTTAACAATGCTCACATTTCCTGTTAATCCCAAAACAATCCCTAAAATTCATCAGCCACCATATTCTCAAGTATAAAATCTTTTATGTTTTCCTTATGGCACATAAATGTTTTCATGTGACTCCATCACACACTTCCAACTTCAGATTTTCAATGTTGATAGAGAAATACATATCCAAATATTTTATCCATCCCAATTTTGTACCTAACATTTGTGACAGATTTTCAATGTTTGATAGAGAAATACATATCCAAATATTTTATCCATCCCAATTTTGTACATAACATTTGTGACAAGTTTGAACCTTACTACTATGCTTACCAACCTTATCTTTTACATTATAGGCATTCCACATAGTGCTTGTCCATTCTACAAGAAATGGAGCATGTCCTTCATATATTCTAGGCATCCATATATATGATGTTAACTAGAATTCTAAGAAAGTCCTCTTCTTCTACTATTTCTGGCTCACTATTGCTCTCTATTGTCTATGTGAAACAAATGTTCTAGCTCCACATGCACTTTCCCGTCCTTGACAAAAATATCAAAACACTATAGGGAAAACAACTTCTAGTGGAGGTTTTTGCAACCCCCCCCCAAAAAAAGTTCTTCCTTCTCCATTCATAGAAGAAGTGAGTTGATGGAGGTTTTAACATAAGTTTTTTTATTGGTTTTTCTAAACCATTATGGAATGCCAATGCAATTTAATATCCAACGCATCAGTGCTTCATGGCTACAAGTGCATTGAAGAAACCACATGCCAAAAAGATATATGTGATCCACTTTTGGTCAAGATGCACCTATGTTCCATATTGGTCTAGGCACACTAATGCTTCTATACCAATGCACACTGGGGTGCCAACAACTTTAGAATACATCTTGTTCATCTGTGGTCATAGTACACCAATGCTTCACATTAGTTTAAGAGCACCAACATGCCATGACTCATGTGCACCAAAGTTTCAATTTCCCCAAAAGAGAGTGGTGATCCTTTTGATGAGGGCACACTAGTGCTCCTCTTTAGTAATAGTGCACTAGTGCTCTTCTATAAGGTGTGGGCACACTAATGCTTATCTTTGGTATGGGTGCACAAGTGCTTCTCTTTGAGGTTTTGGTGCACTGGTGCTCCTGTTTAGGTACTGGTGCACTAGTGCTCCTAATACACTAGTGCATTGAAAAATTATTCACATTTATTTTAACTTATTGAAAGAGGTAGGTAAAAACTAAAGATGGCATTTAAAAAGAGGAAAAACAAAGGGCTTATTTCATGTCTTCATTTATATGCTTCTACAGGATATAGGAGGAAGAGGAGGCAATTCAACAATAGAATGAGATACAAATAGCCATGAATGTGGAGAAGACAAGGTAGTATATCCAAGTAACCCTTTTTTCCTCTTCATTATTTTATTTCTTCCCATTATTTTATTTCTATTATTTTTCATTTATCACTGTTTTTGCTAATTTCGTAGCTAGTTTTGCTAATTTTTTGGTTGGTTTGAGGGTTGTTTTTTCTTTATTTTGAAAGTTAATGTTGGATTTAGTTTAGGGTTTTGCAGATATATAGATAGGAAATGAAAAACAAGTTCAACAAAGAAAATAGTACAATTTTGTGTAGCATGGGTGCATATTTGCGAAGGTTTTCACCTCCCTTTATTTGTAGGTTCATGAGGTTTCTCTATGTGGCATATTGCTTTTCCTTAGTGATCTTGGAGCATCAATGCTCCTCTTCTCTATGGGTGCACAAATGGTCCTCTTTGGTATGGGCACACTGATACTCATATTTAAGGTGTTGGCACACCGATGCTCCTCTTTATGTATTGGCGCACCAATGCTTTTTTTTAGGTATGGGTGCACCTGTGCTCATAATATGCCAAGGCATTGAACATTAACTCACATTTTTTAAAATTATTAAAAGAAGTGGGAATAACCTAAAGAGGACTCTTAAACATAGTTAGAAGTGAGCATTTGTTTCATTTCTTCATTTCACATGAGAGAAGAGGCAGAGGAGGTGTCTACATTAGAATGCAATACAAATAGCCATGAATGTAAGGAAATATAAAGAGTATTATAGACAAGTAATCAGTTTTCCCCTTCATTATTTCATTTTTCTTGTTATTGATTTTATTTCTATTTTATTCCATCAATCACTATTGTTCTGAATTTTTTTTAACTAGTTTTGCTATAAAAAAAATGGTTGGTTTGAGAGTTTTGCCTCCATTTTGTAAGTTCACAGGGGATTATTTTAGGGTTTTAAATCAATGTATATGGCTATCAAATGAGGGGAAATCTCAACCAATAAATGGGTACATTTTTGTGCAGCATGGTTGCATAACCTTCTTAGGGATTTTCTTTCTATTATTTTTTATTTCTCAATATTGTTATTTATTAGCTATTTTTTAAATTCATTTGAGGGTTTTCCATTTAGTTGCAGGTTAATGGTGGATTTGTTCTAGGGTTTACATCAATGAATATGGATGGAAAAGTAGCATGGGTGCATGTCCAAAAGGGTTTTCATTTCCCTATATTTGGAAGTTCACAAGTTTCTTTGGCATACACGATGTTGTTCTTGGTGTTAATGGAGCATTGATGCTACCTTTTTTTCTAGGAGTATGAGTGCTCCATTTTTTTTTGGAGCATCAAAGTTACCAGTTCTCTTTGTTAGTATGAGAGCATCAATTCTCCACTTTGTGTGCATTACCTCTAGTGGGTGAGTGATTTTGGAGTGTTTTCATCAAACATTTTCCATGTAACAATTGACTGGTTTTTTATTACAACAGGTCCACTTGTTAAGCAGCTTTAGTGGTTTGGAATTCACTATGGTTTTGTGGGAATCATTTCACTACCATTACTATGCAATAATACTCAACATTTCAATATTAATTATATGGAACCTTGTCATAAAATTATTCTTTTATTTAGTTATAATGTTTTATTTCATATGCTTCCAACTAAAATTTTTTATTTTCAATAATCAAAATTATATATATATATATATATTCTACAAGTATTTTTATTTTTTGAATTGTAAACGAGAGATTCATTAATAAAAAATGGTGAGAAGTAATACACAAAGTATTCAAAATAAAAGTTATGCTATCACTACATTTAATAATCATGTATTTATTAATTGAAGTCCATCAATCAATATCAAGTAGACATACAAATGATTATATACAAAACAAATTAATTTTAAAAATGGCTAAAACTATTAATATATTAATAAGTTATTAGTTAAAACTATTTTTTGATAATAAACTAGAATAATTGATTTTTGTATACAACCACTATTATATTTAATCATTGGAGCATTAATGTTCCTCTCAATCCTAGAGAGTTAACATCAATGCTTCACTTTGGTTTCAGTGCACCAGTGCATCTCTTTGATGTCGGAGCACCAACATAGGTGCTTCACATTGGCATGGGTGCATTAGTGGTCATATTTTAGGTATGGGTGCATTGGTGCTTCTATATGCTATGTGAACGCTTATGATTTTAGTTTAGGAAAGGATCACAAAAGGATGCATTTGTGCTCCTATAAGCTATTTGCACACCCATGCTTCTCTTTTAGGAATGGGTGCACTAGTGCTCCATTTTGGTTTTGAAGCATCCGTGCTCAAAATTTCCTTAGAGCACCGATCCTTTTGTGTCCTTGGAGCGCCAATTATTTCTAAAACGTGCACTAGTGCATATTAAATAGTTGTGGATTTGTGCAACTTATTCTTTTAAGCACATCGGTGCTATTGTTTCTACCAACACATAGGTGCACAACATTAAATTGCATGCAATGGTGCACTTATTTTTAATTATGCATCCATTTGTTTATACAATATATGCACTGTTTAAAAAACCTTTTCTATAACCTTCAACTACCCTTTTTTTAGTGATAATGCACATCCATTATAACCTCCATTGAAACTTCCATTACCAATGGCAAAGATTTTAGCAGAGGATGTTTTTTTTGAAAAAATTGTCAAACCTTGTAACACTAAAAGCCTTTGTTATTAGAGAAAATTTTATGCATCTATAATTTTCTTAAAATGTAGAAACCTTAGCGAATCTTAGTCATTTTTAATTTCCCTACCATAAGTGTTTGGTGATATTTTCGTAAATTTATGAGGATTTTATATAGTTTCTGAACAAATTTGGAGATGTTTATAGTACAATATTTTTAACATAAAAAATTTGACATAAAAATAGAAATTGACGAATTCTTTTTTGAAAAAAAAAGGAAAAATAACATATGGGATAAATTTCACACATAAATTATTTTGGGTTCGCTAGAAAGTGTTTTCCTTATAGTGAAATTATATTTTTGGAATAGAATGAGCCACTTGCTTAGTATTTCTAGTAAAATTATTTTATTCACAATATGCTTCATAAAAATGGAAAATTTGCAAACATGTAATGTTGAAGCTTTTGCAATACATATATCATTACAACATTTTTTTTCATTGTTGTGTGATTCTTCTCTATTGGTGTTAACATTTTGGTGGAAAAATAAATTGGATGTCTCACATACTTGTCCATTGTTTGTGAGCTAATATAACTTTGATCATTGTCCTTGAACTATCTACATGGACATAAAATATCATGTTTTAATAAAATAGTATCAATCTAGGAATGTAGAGAATCTTGTCCTTCAATGTCTCACAAGGTTTCCAGCGTTCAATTGTCCACTCAAATGCCATGTCTTACTTCAAACTATACATGCATAATCTTTAAAAAAAAATGATGTAATACCTAATATTTATAAAAAGGACTTACCTTATATGGGTTCATTATAGTCCTTAATTTATTTCACCTTCTTTTTTTTGCACCATCGTTTTGTCCCTCGAAATGATGTGTCATAACAACTTCTCAAATGACTACAAAGAGACTTATTTGGATCAATCACACTCTCATCTCTTTGTAACTATTCAACATCATTAAATGACGGTTTGACGAATTGAATAATGCCAATTTTCTAGATACACCTCCAAGCACTAAAGGATGATATCCTTAAAAATTATTAACATTGTCCAAAAAAATCACGTTGGTGCATTTATTAATTCAAATGACAACCTTCTATATGAATATACTTTTCTCATTCAGTTACAAATGTGGCCAGGCAAGCAATTGACCTTGTTTATGAAGAACCCATGTTTATACCTTGAGTAACTATCCAATAATGGAAAAAAATTGTGTCAGTAGATATTGCTTCAAGAACATCCTCTTTAAATGAGGGTAGAAATGGATCTCCAGTCATCACCAAATTTATCCTTTGGAAATCCACGCAACCTTAGAAGGCTTCCATTTTTCTTCTTCATAACTACTAATGGGGACACCCATTCACCTTCATTCACTTTCCTTATTTACATAGAAAACACTTGCATCCAACATCTCTATGAACTAGTATTCATTGTATACCTCGGATTCGTATTACAAGCATGATTTTTATCTCATTGGTATCATATAAAGTTGAAACTCAATTCTTAACTCTCCATATTTCCTTAGGATACCTTGTAAATCATGTTAACTATATGTTAAGACATCTACAAACTTTGTAAAACTTAGGATTATTTTAAACATAGTTTTATCATCCCTAAAATCACCAATCTTTACCTACCTTAATTTTTTTTCCTTCCTTTACATATTACTATTCTCTTATATACCACACAAATTTTGTTGGTTCATAGAATGTTCATCAATCTACTTACTTCCAAATTTCTCCTTCATATAAATTCATGGGATAATATCCTCCTATTTTTCTCAAATGTGGAAATCTTATTTAGAAGACCATATTGAGATTATCCTTTGTTGAATGTTTTTGAATAAATATATTCATCATCTGAGATAGTGGTGCAACATAGGATCTCTTGTGCATCCTCCTATTGTAACTCTAATATATGATAAAATTATATCCAACTCATGGTTATCCATTTTTCACCCTCATTGTAGTAGCATGTGTACTCAATCCATGAATAAGACCTATTAGGACATGCAAAATTACCACCTTTGGGTCTCCCTATCCTATCATAATTTTTTACCTTGATCTTGATTATCTTGGATAGGTAATACATGTGGACCATGCCATAGTAATGAATATTTCTCACATTATATCTAATTAAACCTACATAAAAATAATGTCAATATATTTTTCCTCATGATTATGCTTCCTCCTTGAGGGAATGTAATAACCACAAAGTGAATCTTATATTTTCCAAGGTGTTTAGAAATACTCTCACATTTTACACCCAATACAACTTTCCTAATGTTTCTTTAAATATTCTAAAATTTTGTACTAGATCCTGACCATCCTCGAATTCAGTCACAATTCTAGACAATTTGAGTGATTTCTATAGGATGCCATGGGTCTCATCTTGAAGTATTGAAATTGATAATATATTATTTGCATATCCTATATATGTCTAATGATTCTCATATTATTATACCTCAATTACATTATATGATTCCTCTTATGATACCATATCCACATGAATAATACCTTGCTCATCTAGATTGCACTCACCATCCTTTTGTACCTAATATAAGTTTTCACATATGTAACTTAGGCATTCATTCCTTTGGCTTCCTTTATTCAGATTTTGAATTTTTCCATTTATTGTTCTCACACTCATGGTGGAATGTATCCTAATTTTTCTCCATTAATGAGTGGGAAACTTGGTGTTGATTAGCATATTTATTTTGTTAGGTGTATAGTAGGATTGAAATCGACACACATGTTTGTTTCTTACCATTTTTGACATATTCCTTCCTTTGTCATCAGTGCATATTGATTTAGTTATTTACATTATTTTAAATTTATTGATATGGTGTTAGCCTTGGCATGCGGGTTGTTAGTATCTCCAATTCTTAATGTATTAGAGGATCCACATTCTGAGAGTTCTAAGCAAAGCTTTTATAGCGGGAAAGCGAATCCATATGGTCTAGACCGGATGACCAATGATCGAAGTTTGAAATAGTGCCAAAAATAGCAATGGAATTGGATCCGCAGGTGACAGATATATGGGCATCGGATGACCGGTAGTTAGGGTTCCAACTTTCCAATAAATAAACACAATTAGTGGTCCCATTCCGAATGTTATCAAGTCAATATTAACCATCGATCTGACATGATGAAGTGTTACCACTGTTGGATCTCCTGCATGCCCGAAATTTCGGTCACCGTTGGATCTGTGCCAGAGTTGTAGTGACAATTGGATTCAATACTATGAAAATGTTAACACCATCCAATTTCGATAAGGAGGATATGGTAAAATAATGAATAGGGTAGTGGGAAAACATAATTACATGCCCATACATACATTACTCAATAAATTCGTTGACAAAGAGTGAAAATAGGAGAGCAATAAAATGCAAAACAACTGCAAACTCACTTAATTCATTTGGCAATTCAATTGCTCCCAATTCCAATGCTTACCAGCAAAGACCTTCGTTTAAATACACGGTGAGAGCGATTGATTTTGATCCACAGAGGATGGATTCAAATCGCTTTATTACTGGAACAAATCAAGCCAAACCCCTAACTTCCTAATTCTTACTATAATTAAAAGAAGTTTCCTCCTACAGAGTCAGAAGAGATTGCAAATAGTTGATTCTTCCTACTCCCTCTTATTATTAAAATTAAAATTAAATTTGAAATTTTAAGAACCCGATGCTCCTACATCAAACTCCCAAGGAACAAAAATATGGGTTCATAGGTTCCTTCCCATAAGTTCTTCAATGTTGTGACCATGTTGTTTAATATCCACTTTAGTCATCCATGTGGCATCTTCAAGTGGATGATCTTTCCGCTTGACTAGGTACTGAAATTACTCTTTGCCCCTTGCCTTCTTCAGTATCTTCATGTCAAAAAATGATTCAATTTGTTTTGGTTGTGTAGTGGGTGACTGGTGTTCCCATTGTACTATTTGATCACTTAGAGTATCATATGCATTTGTTGAAACTTCTATTGATTCTCCATTGTAAGGATATAAGTCTAAAATATTGAAAATTGGTGAAATTTCAACATTAGGTGGAAGATCTATTTCATATGCATTTGAATAAAAATTACTCAATTTTTTTAAGGTTCAATTTTCTTTAGTTTCAATTTTTGTACCTCCCTTGGGAAACCTTTATTTTCTGAGGTGCGCCATTACCAAATCTCCAAATTCAAGGTTCAACTCTCGTCTTCTCAAATCTACCCTCTATTTGTACTTGTTACTTCTTTCTTATAGATTTTGCTTGACATGTTCATGTAATTCCTGCATAGATGTAGCAAAATATTCACCATCATCACTCCTCATCTTTGCTTTACCCAAGTTCCACAATTCATAAATTACCCTTGGGTGCATTTCATACATGATCTAGAATGGACTTAGGATAATTCTCATGGTTTGGTGAATCATTGTAAGCAAACTATGCTTGTGCAAGTACCTAATCCCACTACTTCGGATGTTCATTGACTAAAATTATCATAATGTTTCCTAAACTTCTATTCACCACCTTCGTTTGTCCATCAATCTATGGATGGTAAGCTGAGATGAAGTTAAGTCTAGTTCCCAACTTTTCCATAGGGTATCCCTATTAGAAATTATACTTCTTGGAATTCCTTGCAATCTTACAACTTCCTTAAAGAACAAGTTTACAATGTTAGTTGCATCACTTGCTTTAGTACAAGGTACAAAATGTGTTATTTTAAATAATCTATCAACAACAACATAAATAGAATCATATATGTGGTTGGAAATCCTAGTATAAAATCCATACTTACTGAACCCCATGGTCTATTTGGAATAGGTAAAGGATGATACAAACCAATGTTTTGGTTCCTTCCCTTTTCATACTATCAAAGATTACATCTTCCCATGGATACTTTAATATCAACTTGCATACCTGGACAAAAATAAAAAAGCATTTAACTAAGCACAAGTTTGATCTTTCCCAAAATGTCCTACTAATCTTCCATTGTGCTTTTCTGACAACTAGTTCTCTCATGGAACACTTTGGGATGCATAAATGGAGGCCTTTAAATAATAGTCCCTCTTGTATCATATAATCCATCCATGGGATTCTGTCTCTACTGATTGGATTTTTACAAGCTGCATATGCCTCCTTGAAATCTACATCTTCTTTATACATCTCCTTTAGACTATCAAATCCCAAGATACCTACTCGGATTTCCTGGAAAATCATACTTTCCCTAATCAAAGAAACTGTAAATTTGTTAGATTACCCACTTGTATGCTTTATATCAATGTAAAATTCTACAAAAGCTCAATCCCATTTAACATGCCTATGATTCAATTTTTTTTGGCTACTAATAAACTGTAAGGCATGGTTATCGGTATACATAAGAACTCTTTGGGAATTAAATAATGCCTCCATTTCTTCAGTGCTTGAACAATGGCATAAAATTCATTATCATCAGAAGAGTAATTCTGTTTGGATTCATTCAATTTCTCATTAAAATAAGAAATCGATTTCTCATCCCGACTCAAAACAACACCAATTGCAATCTCACTAGCATCAAACTTTACCTAAAAGAGTTTATTAAAACATGGTAATGCTAGAATTGGTTTCACTGTTATCTTCCCATTAAGTAGTCTAAATCCTTTCTTAGCTGCTTCTATCCATTGGAATGGATGCTTTTTTCCTGTAATTGTCTCCACAATTAGAGCACAAATCCCACTAAACGTTTTGATTTTTTTGTAAAAACTAGGAAAACAATGAAAACTCGTTAGAGTAGGCCATTACATTACAGCTTTGAATTTATCTAGATCCATTTTCAATCCATCTTGAGATATAACAAAACATAAATAAATTAACTATGTTTCAGAAATGAACACTTTTTCAAATTGATTAAGAGTTTTTATTGTTCCAACTTACTTAAAACCAATTTCAGATGTCTGAGGTGCTCTTCCTTTGACTAACTATAAATCAGAATATCATTAAGAGAGAAATGACAAATTCCCAGTAAATTCCTTAAGTGCTTCATTCATTAATCTCATAAAAGTACTATATGCATGTGTCAAACCAAATGGAATAACTAACCATTCATACAATCCTTCATTAGTTTTAAATATGGCTTTCCATTCATCCCCTTCTCTTATTCTAATAAGATGATATCCACTTTTTCAGATCTATATTTAAAAAGTACCTTGCACCACTCAAACAATCCATCAAGTCATCCATATGAGGCAAGCAATATTTGTACATGATTGTGATCTTGTTGATGGCTCTGGAATTTGTACACATCTTCTAGCTTCCATGTTTGTTTGGAATCATCATTGTAGGAAAAACACATGGACTCAAGATCTCTCTTACAAGTCCTTTATCAAGTAACTCATGTACTAGATTCTTAATCTCCTCATTTTCCTTTGGAGTCATCCTAGAGGGTGCTTTGTTTGGTAGACTAGCTCAAGGGATCAAGTTAATGTGGTGGCTTCTTCTTCTTATTGGTGGCAACCCATCAGGAAACTCATTAACAATAATATTAGCATATTCATTTAACAATTCCTAAATCTCTATAGGAAAATCTTTCAACTTTGTACTACTTAAAATTAATCTTGGCTTTCCAATTAAAACAAAATTTACCTCTTCATTTCTTATCTGGCGCAAAAGTTTCTTACCTCTCACCATCAACACTTTAGTGCTATGTTCTACGACTGCTCCTTCATCCTTCATTGGTATGAGGGTATTTTTCTTTCCATCCTTCTCAAAGGTGTAAGTATTATTTATTCCATCATGAATTTCCTTCTTATCAAATTTCCAAGGTCTACCCAAAAGAACATGACAAACATTCATAGGCATGACATCATGCATTACCTTATCTTGATAGCTCCCAATTTGAAATTCCACATGGAACTGGCCATTCACCAAGACTTGATGTCCCTTTTACAACTAAGACACCTTATAGTTATTAGGGAGTAGGGCATGTTGTCTTCTTTAGTCCTAGATTTTCAATGCATTCTAATAGAATACTTAATTATAAAGTACAAATTGAGATTGTGTGATTCTACAACAACTACACATCTTATTGCATGCAGTACAAGAATATTTAGGCGTTTCTCAAGAACAAGTTTTAGAGCTTGGTTGTACTTTTCAACCAGAGGTTTCCCATTCTGATAAACCAGATTTTTCCCCTTCCGCTCAACCAAACATTTCTGTCATGTCCCCATTTTGACAACACCATGGAGAAACCACTAACCCATCCAAATCCATGGGTTCTAGCGGAAAATTATTAACAAGGGAGTAAATTTTGGCCAAGTACTTTAGGAAATTAAATAAATTAGATAGGGGTCAATTCTTGCTATCTCATTCGGTTAAGGTGTGGGTCTCGTCAGCAGGGCGACCCGAGTTCAATTCTCCTTAAGGTGAGCTAGTTGGGAGGGTAAACCCAAAAATTCCAACCATCTCAAGGGTTGGTGTGGCCCAGGCCAGGTGTGATTGCTTGGTGACTTTGACGGCTTAGATGCCCCTGGGTTGTGGTTCTTAACCAATGGTTCATTGTTACCGGCCCTTAGTGACAATCTAACAAACAAAAAATAAATAATTAAATTAGCTAGGGGACAATTTGGACTATAGTTGTTTTAGAATAAATTAAGTTGGAGGTGATGCAATTAATATTTTGATATTTAATTTTTATTTAAATGTAATAATGATTTGGAAAGGGAGATAAGGTGGGCCAAAGAAGTTTCCTTGCAAAAGAAGGAAACTTGAAAAAAAAAGCAACAGAAAGCAAGAATCAGTGAAAAGTAGGATAGTGGAAAAAGAAGGAAAAACAGAAAGCAAGGAAAAGCGGAAAGAGGCAGAAAAATAGGAAAGTTCTCAAAAGAAAAAATAAAGAAGTTGCCTGATTTGTGCAACTCAAGAAGGATTAGGAACATCCAGAAAAGCTACAGGGTCCAAGTTGTTGGAGTCATTTTCCAACAACACATCATTATTTGGGCGTAACAACCTAATTTACCACTTATACTAGGTATTTTGACTCAATTATGTGCTTACATCATCAACAGATCATCAGTTTCAGTCAACTTGGCCTCCTCCTTCATTCGGGGAGCCAATTGGGTTATCAAATTCAGTTAACTGGGCCTCCTCCATCATTCAGGGAACAACTGGGGTGATTTGCATGATTAATGTGCTCTACTCAGTCCAACTTGGTGTGTTTCATCTAACAATCAACTAAATAGAGTCAGAAAGGCGCCCTCCTACTCAGTTTGACCTAATTTTGGGTAATTTCACCTAAAAATCAGTTAATTGAAGTCAGAAAGGCGCCCTCCCCTAGTTTTGGGAAATCAATGGAGTTCTAGACTCAGTTTGATAGTTTGATAGTTTGTTAGAGTCAATTACTTGGCATTTAAGTGGTTAACTTATGTGTTGAGTGGTGTTAATTGACCAATAAGCCACTCATGCATTCAATTCGAATGAACTCTCTAGGATTCGAATTGCCTGGCTATTATTTACATTGTCACACATTGTAATCATCTTCTAAGTTAATGATTATGCATGAACTGTTGCAAACCTTTTGCACCAGTGTTTTCACACAAAATTTGTCGCATGCATCTCTAGTAACTGTTGTTCTTGTTTCCTAGATCTGTTGTGCTTGGATTTTACATGGTATCAGATCCATGGTAGGACAAGGCAACTCTTCAACAGAGTTTTACTGATGATAGTGTTTCTGCACCAGTGCTTTCTACACCTGTGTTTTCTACACCAGTGTTTTCTGCACTAGTGTTTATGCACCAATGCTTTCTACACCAATGCTTTATGCACTTGGATCACATATGAAGCTTGAGAAAGATTGCTCAAAATGATTCCAACACTACACCAAAACCTGGAATTTTTCCACATAAATCCTAGATAATTGTGCATCTGGTTTATCAAGCTTGCTTGATAAGCTATGTCGGGTGTGATGCAGCTTGAAAAGTGCAGGTTGTCGACCTAAAGATTGTTTGTTTGTTTTTCAATGCTGGTTTCTCAAAGCCTCCTATTGCATTCGTTATAGCTAAGATGGACTCTTCTTCAAACCATTTGCTTACTCCTTTCAACTATCATCAGCGGAAGGATGATATAGAGATAGTATTGCGCTCCAAGGAACTCTACAGAGTTACTACGGGAATAGAACCATAGCCTAATGCAGCTACAGAGAAGTCCAAGTCCTCAATAAGCTTGATGAAGCTTATGGTTTCTTATGTCTCAATATTTCAAAATACCTTATTTTCCATCTCAGCAGATTGTTGACTCCAAAAGAAGTATGGGAACAACTTGCCACACTCTTCAGCAAGCAGGATGATGTAAGGGTTTATCAGTTATAGAATGAATTGATTTCCCTCAATCATGGAAATTTCGAGCCATCAATGAGTTTTTCACCAAGTTCAAAAATTTGGTGCTTTAGTTGAAGCAATGTGTTGTCAAGAAGAAGGATGACCAGTTGATCATTTCAATCCTTTCAAATCTAGGAGTATATTATTCAGTGTTTCTACCTTTCATTCGGGAAAACTCGCCATTCTGAATTGGAAGATGCCATCCTTGAATGCATTCATTGAGTCCTTAACAAAAGAGCATGACAATATTGTTTAGATGGGGTCCATGAGATCCTCCAAAGGTAAATACCTATCTGCTGGAGGACCCAAGGATACGAATGATGAAAGGAAATTGTTATACGTCCATATTCCACAGTGTCACATCTCCACCACAAAAAGAGTCGACGACACTTCCCCTACTGCTTTAAACCACTCAGAAGAGAAAAATGATGAGTGAACCTTGAAGGTAAACTTACCCTGACAAGTTTTTACCCAGCTGAGACTTTATTTACCCTAACTACCGTGCCTTGCTCAGTTATAGGTGCACGGTAGTCCACACTACCGCGCTATGCTTTGTCCTTGACACGCGGTACTACCACGTTATGCTCATATTACAGGGTGCGGTACTCTTTTTATAGCCTTTTTTCCATGTCTTTTGGGATTTTGGATTTTCGAGAGATATTGGAGGATTGGGATCCCTAATTCGATCCCAACTCATTTTCTGTGGTTAGAAACCTTGATCCACTTACCTCTCCCTAGATCCACCCATCTCTCTTGTTGGTTAACCCTACCATACACTATAAAGGAGAGGCATTCCATGGGAAAGGGGGAGGACTCTTGGTAGTATCAAACTTATGATCTTGCAGCCTTGTGGAGATATCTAGAGGAGGAAGCACTTGGAGCTAGAGGATTGGCTTGGATATCAAGCAACCTTTGTAAGCATTCTTCAAGTTTGTAATAAGATAACTTGTCTTGTTTTTCCCATTTCATGTGTATAGCATAAGTTCTTAGCATGGAATGTATCTAATCTAGATTTGAATCTAATCCTTACTTCAAGGTATTTGGAAGCTTGTATGCTTGTTCTTTGGTTGATTTCAACAGGTTCTACATTGGAGCTTTTTGGATCAAGAGCTAGAAGCGGGACAAACGTCAAATGGAAAGGTGAGTCATATCTTTCATTGTTTCTGAATGCATGTAATCTTGTTGTGAAAGTTAGTTCAGGAATTTCAAGGTAGCATTTGTTCTGTCTTGTTTCTTGCCTTAGAGTCAGTTAGGAATCTGCTTTAAGTTAAGAGAATTTTGACTTATCCGTAGGGAAAAATTCTACCAAACAAGAATGGCAACTCCGCTGGGTTTGATTTCTGCTTAATTGATTCAGTTCACTTTCATCCATCTTTTGATTGTGATTTTTTATTGCACTTCAAACCAGTTTTGAATCTTGGTCTTTTTTTACCTTCATTCACCTCGTCCTCGCCTGTTAGATATGGAAGACCCCCTCCACAAATCGATACTTTTGGCGCCGTTGGCCAATCCACACTATCATATTTGGCCAGTGACGGAAGAACACCTAGTCATACTGTTGGATCTTCCGGTTGGACCGGAGGATCAGCTTCGGCCACTATTTATACTATCTCGGGAGGTGGACAACCGACTGCAGTGGTCCCTAACTCTAACAACCAAACTCCCGCTGGTGGGCCATCAACCCAACCAGTTGGAGGACAACCTTTTGTTGGGAACCCCGTTCCTAGTCAACAACCTCCTCCTATAGGGCCATCAACCCAACTAGTTGGAGGACAACCTTTTGTTGGGAACCCCGTTCCTAGTCAACAGCCTCCTCCTATGGGGCCATCCAACCCATCTGCTGGCGGACAACCCATTGGTTCCATCCAACAACTCTCCCAACCAGCAGCATCTGCTCAGTATGGTATGTACAACACACCTGGCAGCGGGCAACCTTATTCCGACATTCCAACTGGGCCTCACTCTCAACCTCCCCCGTCAGGTATGCTTCCTTCTTGGGAATCTCAAATCCCACAGAGTGGGGGGTACTCGCTTTTTGGAAACTGGAACCAAGCTGGGGGGCAATCTCAGATTCTCCCCAACTTGAACTCTGGCTTCCCTTACCCTTTAGCTGCTACAACTCCATGGAACCCATCACTTCAATTTCCACTCGCTCCCCAAGGAGGAACGAGCCTTCCATGGACACCACCGTCGCAGCCACCCCCCAACCCTGATATGGGAAACCCTCCACTTACTCAATACGGTGGTACCATTCCTGGAACACAACAATTCCAAGGAACTTTTTCCCAACCAGGAGCAGCAACCATTCCTGGGTTTCAACAACCCCAGGGTACCATACCTACTCAGCAGAACATCCACCAACCGGTTACCTACACTCAACAGAGTAACCAGATGGCTTATTACCCACAGAACTTCCAGCAATACCCCTCGGGAAACACATATGGGTATAACACACAACAATATGCTATCATGGGCCCTCTAGGTTTCTCTGCACCACATGGTTATTACTCATACCTGCAGACTAACCGTCAACTTCCCTTTTTGGCCACACTTGACTTACCTGATTTGTCGAGGCTTATTAATGATCCTATATGGCATGAACCTCACTAGCCACCCATTCCAGCCAAACTACCATCGGACATTCCTAAGTTCAATGCCAAGCCCGGGGAAGACCCCAAGAACCACGTGATGACCTTCCATATTTGGTGTTCATCCAACTCCTTGATGGATGATTCCATTCGACTTCGGCTCTTCCAACGTACGCTTACCGGTACGGCAGGAAAATGGTACATCGAGCTGCCACAACACTCTTTCCGTGATTTCAACACCTTGGCTATGCAGTTTCTGACTCATTTCCAGCTCCCCATCCGGTATGAGATTGGAACAGAACTATTAACCTCACTGCGTCAAACCACTTCTACGCATATTTCGGATCACATCCACGAGTGGCGACGACGCCCTAGGCTAATTAAGGCACCCATTCCGGATCAGCTGCTCGCTAATTGGTTCACGAAATCCTTTTTTCCTCCCATAGCCAGGGATATCACCATGCGTGGGCCGGGTACAGAAGAACAAGCCATCTCGGCAGCCCAGTACATGGATTTGGTATACAGTCAATCCGGTACTTTACATGAACTTCTTCCACATGCCGCCCACGTTAACACTGATCCAACCAAACTGACCACTGAACCTCCCATTGATGGTATCGTCAGTTCAATCAAGACCCAACCTACTACCAACTCAACGGGACAACAAGCTTCTGCTTCCCCCGCTTTACCCTAGGCTGCTTCAAAAACAACTACTTCTCCTGCTATTTCCTTCGAAGTGAACGCAGTTCAATCTACGTCACAACCATCCGGGGGAAAGAAGAAAAACAATCATGGTAAACCCAAGAAAAACCAGCAGGAGAACCCCAAGCCACAACCCACCCAGAATGACCAGAAACCACGTCGAAAGGCTAAGTTTCCCTGCATAATTTGTCAAGATGATCATTACATGCGTGACTGTCCCTGCAAGGATGAGGTTAACAAGTTTCTTAAAGGATCCTCTCGCCCGGCAGTGTTAACTGACCCTTTCCCCCAACAGTAATAGCAAATGGTTGCCCAAGAAACCCCACAAGGGGGCAACCCGACCAATCCCACCCGCGGAGAGACGTCCACAAACCGTGAAATCCTGATGACAAGTAATGAAGAGATTCATATAACCACTCGTTCAAAGACGTACGACAACCCTCCAAGTTCAAACAAACAACCCAAGATAGCCAAAGGAAAATCTCCTGTTGAAGATCCGATTCCTATTCCCCCCCCTACCGGCCATCTCCATATCGAGAGACCGCTTATGGACACAGTGTTACGCCCACCCAAGGGCACCATACGAAAGGCGACGTTTAATCCTAATGCGCGAGCCGCCCAAAATTACAACATTGTTGAGGATTTGGCTCAAGCACCTTGCGCTATGTCGACTCTTAAGGTTCTTCAACACTGCCCCACGCAGCGTAGAACCTTACTTTCAGCACTGGGGGCAATGGACCCAGTTACTTCAAACTCTATCATGTTTAACTTGGAACACGCCAAACCTAGGCTTTCTCACCAGTTAGCCTTCCAGGTTCACACAAAAATCCATGGAAATATCATCCATCGCACTGTGTTAGATGAAGGTGCTTCCACGTCGATTATGTCTTTGAATTGCTGGAGAGCTTTAGGCTCACCCGAAGTCATGACTTCTCCCACTACTCTCAGGGCGTTTGATGGACATGGTTTTCAACCTTATGGACTCATTCCCTCAATTGGTGTTGAACTAGGGGGAAAAACAGTATCCGTACACATTGAAGTCGTAGATGCACCGTTGGATTACAATCTCCTACTTGGACGGAACTGGTTTTATGCCATGACCGCCATAGCATCTACAGTCTTCCAGATTGTGCAATTTCCTCATGAAGGGAAAATTGTCACTATCCATCAACTCGATTACTGCATCCCAGACTCCCATCCGAACTCCGCCAACAACGTTCCATTATTGGATCAACCTCGGTACCGGTTCCAAGACATAGGTGTTGGTCTCATGAAGGATTCTTCCCTCATTGGAGTTTTTCCAGAGCTGGGAACCCATGTTCAACCAGTCAACATGATTTCATCGACTGTCACCCCTTCCAATGATTCATGGGTGATTCCGAGTCCCGCTTAGGTTGAAGACTACGGCAACTCTATGCCTCTGAACAAAAACCTCGCAGCATATGAAGCGATCCAATCAGCCACCAATTGGGTCGACTGTCCTACCCATCATTTCGTGGCGCAGCTCTCGGCTGAAACTCATCCATACCCACCACTTTTCGATCCTCTCAATTTGATTTTTCCCACAAACGAATCAATTATGGAGTTTATGTGCGGTGATGAGCCACCATGGGGAGATTTTCATCATCGATCTTCATTCCCCACCATCCAGCCACTGGAGCCTGATACAAAAGCCATTACTTCACTTGGGATGGTTCAAACAAAGTTCCCCACTTCCCTCGACAAGATATTTTCCGAAGGAAACTTGGCCAACCTTATGGCAACCACTCCCATTGATATTTCAGTGAAGCCTGGTATCGTGGAAAACATTCATATCGGCAAAACATGTACTCCCCTCAAAATGGAGTTCTATAGTGCGTACTTCAAAACTTTCCGCGATGTTTTTTCTTGGAGTTATGAAGAAATGCCAGGAATAGACCCCTCGATCGTGGTCCACGAAATTCCAACATTCCCTGACACCCGACCAGTTCGGCAAAAACTTCGGCCTGTCCATCCTCGTAAGGCAGCCGCTCTTAAAGCAGAAGTTGAAAAACTTTTGCGTGCTGGTTTGATCTATCCTATCCCATTGACAGAATGGGTATCCAACATCATTCCTGTAGCCAAGAAACAAGGAATGATTAGAGTCTGTGTCAATTACCATGATTTGAACAAGGCTTGTCCAAAGGACAACTACCCAACTCCGTTCATCGACCAGATCATCGATAACTGTGCCGGGAGTGTCATCTTTTCATTTATGGATGGCTTTTCTGGCTATAATCAGATCGATATCCTCCCAGCTGACCAGCACAAAACGGCCTTTATCTGCCCTTGGGGGATTTTTGCATATCGAAAGTTACCTTTTGGCCTAAAAAATGCCGGGGCAACTTTCCAACAGGCGATGTCCTACGCATTTCACAACATCAAACATATTGTAGAACCATATCTTGATGATCGTCCTGCTCACTCTCGGACCCAGGAAGACCAGCCAGACCACTTGAGTGCCATTTTCAAAAGGTGCCGTCGCTACAATATACGTTTGAACCCGCATAAATGCGTCTTTTGTGTAGAAGCCGGAAAACTGTTGGGATTCATAGTCTCCAAAAGCGCGATACGTTTAGATCCTGCGAAGGTAGAAGCTATCTTAGCCCTGCCTTCACCCACCAACATTCCAGACCTTCAATGTTTGCAAGGGCATGCAAACTTTCTACGTCGTTTCATCTACAATCTTTCCGAGATAAGAAAAGGCTACATGCAGCTTCTCAAGAAGAACGTTCCCTTTATCTGGGATGACGAAGCCCAACGCTCCTTTGACAATCTAAAGGCAGCCTTAACCAAAGATCCTGTGATCCAACCCCCCGATTACACACGGGATTATATTCCTTATCTCGCAGCTTCGACTTCCACCATCGGCATGGTGCTAGTCCATGAAGACCACAACGGCATAGAACATGTGGTATACTATCTTAGTAAGAGTCTTCTCGACTCTGAAACTCACTATTCACATGTTGAAAAACTAGCTCTGGCAATAGTATTTGCTGTCCAGAGATTCTGTCATTACATCTTACTCCGCCGGACCACTATTATAGCCGACTTCAATCCAATGTATTATATCCTCACGCGTCAAGTGCTTGGGGGAAAATATTCTCGTTGGATCGTCATCCTTCAAGAGTTTGACTTGGAATTTGTCAAAGCCAAGTCCAAGAAGTCTTTGGTCTTTGCAGAGTTGATTTGTACCTTGCCCCGTGCTACTGAGCAATCCGAGCCCATCGATTCTCTTCCTGATGAATCATTGTTCCTCATTAGCACATCTGATCCGTGGTATGGAGATATTCTATTATATCTCCAAACCCAACACTTCCGCCCCGAACTCACTCGCAATGAACGGCGACGCATCCGACATCACGCAAAAGACTACCTCATAGTCAACGATACTCTTTATTGACGTGGTGTCGACACCGTTCCTCGACGCTGTTTGACCTTAGATGAGGCAGAACGCGTTCTTAATGACTGCCATGCTGGAGCATGTGGTGGTCATCTCTCTGGGATGGCTACAGCCCAGAAAATACTGTGAGCAGGATACTTCTGGCCCTCAATTTTCAAAGACTGCATTGAAACAGTCAAGAAGTGTCTGCCATGTCACTTCTTTCATAGTAAAGCACGCTCGCACCCTGCTCCACTCCATCCTGTTATTACCGTCGACCCTTTTTCCAAATGGGGCATAGATTTCATGCACTGTAAGCCCACTTCAGCCGGGGGGCATAGCTATGTCATAGTAGCTGTCGATTATTTCACAAAATGGGTTGAAGCGATGCCTACGTATGCTAAGGATGGAAAAACAGCAGCGCAATTCATATTCAATCATATTATAGCTAGATTTGGTGTCCCAAAATCCATTGTGATCGATCATGGCTCCCATTTCAGGAACCATATGATCGAAGAACTAAGTGCCAAGATGGGTTTTCGCCATGAAAACTCAACCCCGTATTACCCACAAGCTAATGGCCAAGTTGAAGCCATTAACAAAGTCTTGAAACGAATGATTCAGTGTATTGTGGGTACCCAGAAATCCAACCGGCACTCAGCTCTATTCTCAGCACTGTGGGCATACCGAACCTCAGTGAAAAGTGCTACTGGGTTTACACCATTCCAACTGGTGTATGGCCTAGAAGCCATTTTGTCGATTGAATGTGAAATTCCATCACTCAAGATAGCCATAGAGCTACTTCCACACACCACTTCCGAAGAGGAACGGTTTCTATACCTAGCCAAGCTAGATGAAACTCGCCGTGACACTACTTTAGCTAATGAAGCTCATAAAAACTGCGTCAAAACTCAATATGACAAATTCGTTCAACCTCGGATCTTCAATGAAGGTGACCTCGTACTTACATATGATCAAATGCACGATAAGCTTGGAAAAGGAAAACTAGAATCTATGTGGTACGGCCCCTTTGTTGTAAAACGTGTCTTGGAAAAAGGAGCCTATGAACTAATCGATTGTGATGGTACGCCATTGGCACAGCCCCGCAATGGGCTATACCTCAAACGCTTCTACGCGTAAGGTTTCCCTACGTGGGTTACTTTCTGTACATAGTGTACGTAGTTTGCTTTTACTCATTTTTTGGTGTGCGCGTGGACCTCATGTATCCACTCTTACTTTGACTCGTGATTTTATGCGTAGATGTCTGCCTACTTTGGATTCGCCGACGGTGCAAGCCGACATAGCCGGAATCTCGCTTCCGCAGCATGGGTAATCTATTCTCCCACTGGTGAGTTGATTTCTTCAGGAGCCAATTGTTTGGGTCCTGCAACCAACAATATCGCAGAGTGCCATGCAGTCATCGATCTCTTGATGGAGGTTGCTTCACTCGGAATTGACTCCCTATCAGTCTTTTTAGACTCCCAACTCGTGGTTTCTCATCTGAATCGTGTTTACACAGTTCGCGATCCTATCCTACTTCGTTTATTTCAAAGGGTACGCCTCTTGGAACGATCTTTTGATTTCATTTCATATCAACACGTACCGAGAGAATTCAATTGTATAGCTGATTCATTAGCTAATTACATATTGGATTGGCATCTTGCCCATACATAAACACATCACAAAAAGTAAAATGCACAAGTCACTGTAAATAAATAGATCATGAAAATAGGTCCATATCACTGTATATAAGAGTGTCTTTTCAAATACATAGAGTTTGTGTCAAAGATAAAATTTGGGACCAAATCCCATACAAAAATTTGGCTCTCAAAGCCTACATATCGTATACATGCCGCAAAAGACAAAAAATACCATCTATGGAGATCTAGGAGATCTATCATGTCCCTCATCAGATTCCTCGCGCTGCTGGTGATAACACACTACAGCTCGAGCCACCCTACGAAGAAGTCGGCCAATACGACTAGGCACACCTACAGTATGCCGCTGGAGGTGCAAAGGGACGTCATCCATCCTCATAGCAGGGATACCATGAGTCAAGCCCTATAGATTCCTCTCCATATCCCGGACTCCTCCTGTTTCATCTTCGTCCTCCTGCTCTTCTGCAGCGGCTTGGCGATCAACACCACCGCGATGTAATGGCGAGTACCCAACTGGTCTCTGTGGTCCACGATCTGCGACATGCATACGAACATACATTAGAAGTCTTTTACACATTCTAAAAAAGCAATAAAAATTATATATTCAAAAAAAAAGAAAAAATATATCCATGAAGGTCATACCTGAGTTGTCCCAATCTTCATCCTCTGGTAGTGCCAAGTCGATGTCCTCGCGGAAGTCCACCCCTGCATAGGGGTAGTCATCGATCATCACTATCTGCTCCTCGAGCCAGGAGAAGAAATCCTCACCAAAGACCAAGCGCTGAGGTCCCCCGAGACGTCCTGCATAATCACTCCATCGAGCCATCCATGGCTCAGTTGGTGGACGGGGGGGCATATGTATCTGTGGGCGCAATAATGGCACCCTCGCCAAAAAGAAGGTGACCAGGATACTCCCATAGCCAAATTGGGAATTCGCTCCAACCCTACACTTGTGCACTTGTTCTTTGAGATTGGCCAACACCGCTCCACACCAGTTAAATACTGTTCCCGCCATACACTCCGTTGCGAGATTCATTTGTGTACGGGACGCCTGATGGGGACCCGTACTCCCTGCTGCACATGTAATGGTGAACAAAACAGTTTTTACAGGGAGTTCTATAATGTCTTTTATGACCACTTTGCCACTTTTCTTACGCGAACCCTTATTGCAATATCGAGCAATCAAATCATCTGTGCTCGTTTTCGAGGCTGTGTATCCGGTAAAATTCACTCAGGCTCCTCTTTTTGATAGGCCTTTGAGAAAGTAAATATCCTCAAGTTGAATTTCGAGGATGTGCTCTCCCACTCGGAAAGCTTGAATGTCAAGGTCCCACAATTGAATGAGATGGGTAAGAAGTTTGGGTTGCTGACAAATGCCTTTGGTCTTGAAAAATTTCAACAAACCGCATTCCCTCAATGCAGTCACAGTCGGTAGGTCATTTTCGGCTGCCAAATCATCTACTTCATGCTCTCTTTCTTTCCAACTGACCATTTTGATCCAAACAAATTGCAAACTCCTGCAAAAGGTCAAGGGAAACATTTAGTAATCATTTAACAACTTGGTTTCAGCAAAAAATTTGAGAAAATTTGATTTTTCATCTTAAAATTCATCTTCATCGCACCTGGGGAAAACCTTTCCGCGCGGTACTGTCGAACAGTACCGTGTTTCCCGATATGGGCCCCACGCGGTACTGTGAAGGGCGATTTTTTCCCAATAGGGCTTGCCCAAAAAATTATTTTTTCTTACTGAAAACAAATGATTCATACATGAAATGAAAGAGCAGTTTGAGAGCTCTTACCTGGCACAGACGGTTGTTGAAACGGTGCCCTGAAACTCCAGATATGGATCCTTGAAGTTTTTGCTCCTCAAGTGGGTAAAATCTCCTCTTTTGGTAAAAACACAAGTGAAATGGTAACTTTCTCCTTTTACCTATTCTTTATATAGCTTTTTCACTCATTTTTTTACCCATTATTTTATATGGTTAAAATAAAGCCCATTTCACATTACTAATATCTGGTTTTTTTTTAGCACTTTATTGACAGGATCTCCTGTGAAAAGACGATATATTCACACTGGCGTTTATTCATTGTTTGACCTTCATTTTGAGCCTACTTTATCTTTTTCGTGCTCTGGATTTAAAACTTGAAAAAGATTCCAAGCGCTTTCACATTCATCTCGTGCTTGTCAAACCCAAGTAAATAGTGTCAAGTTCGGTCAGCTTTACTCGTACTCGTTAAACAATGAGGAAAGTATTATCCTGGTTGTATTTTATTCTTTTTTCGGACCAGAATAATTAAAAATTACGAAAAAGACCATTGGAGTGCATAGTTAAGCTCTTTTCAGACTCCCTAAAATTGAAAAGATTGCCAAGTGATCTTGACTCTTTCACACTTGTAAAAGTATTTGAAAGGTCATCTATTCGGTGATGGGTTACCCCTTTTTCGGCCCGTCTAGACTATTTACGAGAAAGGCATATCTCAGTTAATTTTGGCTGGGAGAGTTCTCTTGGGAATTGTTTTACACTTTTTCGGGATCGAGAGACTAAATTTACGAAAAAGTACATTGCGGAGCTTCCTTTAAGTTTTTCAGGCTCTCTAAATGTGAAAAACTACCGAGTTTTCCTTCCTTGGACTCGTTAAAAATTAACATCGAAGGACCCACTTTGGGACGAACCCCTCCTTTCTCAGGTTCGTAAAACATGTGAGATTGGACTCATCTATGAGATGAGCTACACCGAGCATCTGTTATCCTCTTCAAGCTCGAAAAACAACAAAGAGGTACTCGTCTATCATGTCGGGGGAATATGGGGAACAAGTCAAGTTTGTTTATGGCAGCTTGTCAGTCGTTACCTTTGAACATGGCATGTGTCTGTCTCTTGTCTATATTGGGTATCCATTTTTCACTAAGTTATAGTCATCATCCTAAGTCGTCTCCTTAGCCACGAGCCTACTCATTCGGTGTCTATCCTCTGCTTTCAATAATCCTTGCTGCCAAGTCCTGTTACATGCCGTTATATGTTCAAAGGGTTGCATTGTTCAGAGTCGTTCATTGTGTCAGGCCTCCACTGTGTCAGTACATACTCCATTGTTTCATCATCTTATCATCTGTGCCAATTTCCTGTCGATGATGTGGGAATCATTATGGCCCACCTTCAACGAGTCTATTCCCGTCGACACCAAATCACTATCCGGGAATTGGACTTAGAGATCAACCATTAGTACCTTGGTACCCGCATGCCTCAATGGCAGGTTTCCTCGTGTTCGACAGTAGGTTTACGTCATCGACCTCTGATCGAACGATCTCTCGAATGCTCGACATCAACTCATCTATTCGCATTTCGTTGAGATGTACTTCAGATACCTTGGGGATCATCGTCATCATTGGTGATTTCCCTCGCATTTGTTAACGGTTCACATCATTGACCGGTAATCAAATGGTTTCTACCATCTTCAACTTCAACACTTTGTAATCACATGGTTAGATTCGTATCATTTGCGATCGGGTAGAAGACCCTGGGCGTACCTTAGTATCTTAATTACGTCCATATTGCAATGGAGATGTCCTTTGTATTGTCACACAGACCCACTTATTGTATTGGTCGTGGATGTGTCATTATTGTCTCATGGATCTATGCTTGTTCATAGTAGCCATGATCTGTCCATAGTCTATATCATCTCAATACTCATGGATCTACAATGTATTGGTCGGCAACCATGCTTTGAGTCATTTGTTTCCGAGCATGGGGATGCCCGCCTCGGTGGTATATCTAACACTTTGTTTCTGTTTCAGCTCCTTGTCGCTCTCCTCGATGCTATCTCTACATAATATTTGTAAAGTCTTTCGGCCATCAGTCCCTTCTGACCTCACACTTTAGGGGGCATCTGTTATACCTCCATATTCCACAGTGTCGCATCTCCACCACAAAAAGAGTTGACGACACTTCCCCTACTGCTTTAAACCACTCAGAAGAGAAAAATGATGAGTGAACCTTGAAGGTAAACTTACCCTGACAAGTGTTTACCCAGCTGAGACTTTATTTACCCTAACTACCGCGCCTTACTTAGTTATAGGTGCATGGTAGTCCACACTACCGCGCTATGCTTTGTCCCTGACACGCGGTACTACCGCGTTATGCTCAGATTATAGGGCGCGGTACTCTTTTTATAGCCTTTTTTCCATGGCTTTTGGGATTTTGGATTTTCGAGAGAAATTGGAGGATTGGGATCCCTGATTCGATCCCAACTCATTTTCTGTGATTAGAAACCTTGATCCACTTACCTCTCCCTAGATCCACCCATCTCTCTTGTTGTTTGACCCTACCATACACTATAAAGGAGAGGCATTCCATGGGAAAGGGGGAGGACTCTTGGTAGTATCAAACTTATGATCTTGCAGCCTTGTGGAGATAGCTAGAGGAGGAAGCACTTGGAGCTAGAGGATTGGCTTGGATATCAAGCAACCTTTGTAAGCATTCTTCAAGTTTGTAATAAGATAACTTGTCTTGTTTTTTCTATTTCATGTGTATAGCATAAGTTCTTAGCATGGAATGTATCTAATCCTTACTTCAAGGTATTTGGAAGCTTGTATGCTTGTTCTTTGGTTGATTTCAACAGGTTCTACATTGGAGCTTTTTGGATCAAGAGCTAGAAGCAGGACAAACGTAAAATTGAAAGGTGAGTCATATCTTTCATTGTTTCTGAATGCATGTAATCTTGCTGTGAAAGTTAGTTCAGGAATTTCAAGGTAGCATTTGTTCTGTCTTGTTTCTTGCCTTAGAGTCAGTTAGGAATCTGCTTTAAGTTAAGAGAATTTTGACTTATCCGTAGGGAAAAATTCTACCAAACAGAAATAAAAAGAAGGAGAAGACCAAATTTGATCATCCTAAGCAAAAGGAGAATACCAAGCAGTCAGATGAGCCCTCAGGCTCAAGAAAAGACAAGCAAAAGGGAAAGGAGAAGAGAAAGTGTTCTTATTGTTGTAGGGGCTTTCATCCAAAAATATCATGCATGAAGAAAACTATTGATCAGATGGCCCTTCTCTTGGAGAAGAACAATATCACTCTTCCAAATGGCGCAAGGAAGAAGGACAATGGAGATCGGAATGATCATCCAGAAATAGGTCATGCACTCATGACAAGTGTTTCGAATTCAAAATCTATTCTCATATATTCAGGAGCTTCAAATCAAATGGTTTCAAGTAAAGAATCTTCCTCATCATTGGACTCCAACCACTTCATCTCCATCCACATGGGAGATGATTCACAAATTTCATCAAAAGGAAAAGGTACAATTCATTTAGAACATGACAATTTTCAAAATGTTCTATATGTCCCTTCTCTAGATTCAAACCTTCTTTCTATGTATCAAATGACACACACTGGTTTTCCCAAGAAGGTTGTATTCATCCCTAATGATGTTGAAATTTATGATATTACCACCATAAATCTCATTGCAGCAGGCAAGGAAAATCATGCTGCAAAAACATATGAGTTTTCCCATTTTTTTCCACATTCAAAGCCAAGTGCCCTTCTGACTCATGGAAATGAGGTTAGCTGGCTATGGCTTGAGAGGTTTGGACACCTAAATTATAAATATTTTAAGCTGCTACAAAATAATTCCATGGTTGAAGGCCTTCCGAACATCAAATCCTCAAAAGGGATATGCAAAGGTTGCATCATTGGCAAGCATCCTGAGCACAAGTTCAATCGAGGAAAAGCTAGCAAAGCTTCTTGTATTTTGGGGCTGATTCATAGTGATATCAGTGTTCCATTACCAAATCCCTCCATGAATGGCTCAAGGTATGTTCTCACATTCAATGATGACTTTTCCATATTTACATGGGTATGCTTTCTAAAAAACAAATCAGAAGTGTTTGAAAAATTCAAAAATTTCAAGGCTTCTGTTAAGACTACTACTGGGAGCAAGCTAAAATATCTCATATCTGATGTGGAGAATATATCGAAACTAAGCTACTGCAACTTTGTACATAAAATGGAATCCGAATATATCACACATACCCCTACACACCTCAACGGAATGGTGTAGCAGAGAGGAAAAAGAGAGCATTGAAAGAGATGGCTACTTGTATGCTTGAGTCGAAAGGTTTGTATTCAAATATTTGGGCTGAGTCCATGAATATTTCTTCACACATTCAGAACAAAGTGACACACTCATCCATCAAAGGTACAACTCCTTTCAAATCCTAAACAGTCACAAGCCTGATGTGTCACATCTCATGGTTTTCGGGTCCACTGCATGGGCTAGAATTCTGATTGAGAAGATAAGATATTTGGAACCACAAAGTACCAAGTTCATCCTCATTGGATATGCTGAAGAATAAAAAGGATACGAACTCATGGATATCAGATCCAAAATAATATTCATTGAGAGAAGTCTCCAATTTAAAGAACCACTTCATGATCTACAACTAGTGGAGGAAGAAGCTGCCAAATTGCTTCCTCTTCCGGAAGAAGATTCGAGAGATGATACCGAAAGTTTATGTTTTGATATTTATGATATTATGTCTGATATTAATGAACATGAAATATCAAGTTCATATTCAAATCCAGATGATACCCTTCAGTTTCCAAAGTGGGCAGAAAAGACTCTCACACCTGTCGGTTCTAACATTGGAAATCCCGTCGATCCAAGAAGAACCCGAGTAGACTTTCAAACAGCAGGTATGGATCTTTCATATGATGATCCATTTTTGTCCAAAAATTGTTTCTTGATGGTTGGTTCATATCTTAAAACATACTATCATGCCCACTGAGATCCGATATGGAAAACCGCCATGGATGAAGAGTACAATTCTCTTCAGAAAAATGCAACATGGGAGCTAGTTTCTCTTCCACTTGGGAGGAAATTGGTTCAATGCAAATGGGTATACTGAACCAAGGTTTCTATTGATGGTTCAAACTGCAAATAAAAATCTATGTTAGTGGAAAAAGGTTTCTCACAAGTCCAAGGTGTGCACTACACAGAAACGTTTGCACTGGTTGCAAAAATGGACTCAATCTGCCTAGTTTTGGCAATTTCTACATCCAAGCACTGGGAGTTGCACCACATGGATGTGAAGAGTGCATTTAATCATTGGTATCTTCAGGAAGATATCTACATGAATCATCCTGAAGGTTACATATCATATCTGACACTTTTTTGCATATTAAGGAAATCCTTGTATGGTTTAAAACAGGCCCCAAGAGCTTGGTATGCAGAGATCGACTCCTTTCTTCTGTCACAAAAATTTGTGAGATGCAAATCAGATATGAATGTATATCTACATCAACATGAAGGTAATTTCTTGATCATTTTACTTTATGTCGATGACCTATTTATTATAGGAAGCAGTCTTGCTTCGATCGGCACTATAAAAAATGTTTTACACCAAGCATTTGATCTAAGTGATTTAAGCCTGCTGAAGCAGTTTCTTGGTCTCAAGATCAGTCATAATTTTGATGGGATAATGATTTCTCAATAAAAATATGCTTTGGACCTTCTAAATAATTTCAATATAACATAATTTAAAGCTGCACTATTCCAATTCTTCTCAGGAATCAGTCTTGAGGATGGTGATTCTACACCATTGGTGGATTCTACACTTTACCGACAATTGATTGGTAGTATTTTGTATCTGACACACTCTAGGATTGATATTTCTTATGCCGTGAGTGTTTTGTCAAGGTACATGCATCATCCCCATGAGCTTCACTGGAAGGCAGCCAAAAGGACCTTGCATTATGTGCAGGGTACGAGACATTTTGACATTCACTATGCTGTGGATTTCAATCTTGACTTGGTTGGATTCACTGATTCAGATTGGGTAGGTGATAGAATTAATTGGAATTCCACTTCCAGAAATGTTTTCATGATTGGAATAGGGCCTATTTTCTAGTCAAGAAAAAAGAAGGCATCCATTTCCTTATCTTCAGCAGAGGCAGAGTATCAAGGAGCAATCAATGCTTGCATTCAGGCAGTTTGGTTGTAGGGTATTCTAGTAGAGTTTGATATTGGTAGCACAACTTCTACTGTAATTTTTTGTGACAATTCAGAGTGATATAGAGATCTCAACAGATCCGGTTCAGAGACAGAGGACCAAGTATACCAATATCCACATGCACTACATCGGAGAGCTTGTGCATGACGTAATCATTGTACTGCAATATTGCCCTACAGAAGAGCAAATTTCAGACATCTTCACCGAGAGCTTCATTGCGAAAAAGTTCTCTTACCTTCGTTCACTATTGGGGGTGATTTATACTATGGTGATGATAGATTAGATCCTTTAGTGTTCACTTTACAGGGGAGTTTTCTTTCCCACTGGGTTTTTCCCTCTTTCCTCACTTA
This sequence comes from Larix kaempferi, assembly GCA_027924585.1. Classification (NCBI taxonomy): domain Eukaryota; kingdom Viridiplantae; phylum Streptophyta; class Pinopsida; order Pinales; family Pinaceae; genus Larix; species Larix kaempferi. Next base: position 23,841 of record BSBM01000727.1, on the reverse strand, counting down.
GATTTTTTGAGCATTTTTTGGATTATTTCTGTACCGGGTGACCTATGGCCTTTGTTTCCAGGAACCTTTTATTATTTTATTTTAATCCTCCACATGAGATTAGATTAAGGGGGGGTGTTGGAGTCATTTTATAACAACACATAATTATTTGGGATCAACAACCTAATTTACCACTTATCCTAAGTATTTTGACTCAATTATGAGCTTACATCATCAACAGATCATCCATTTTAGTCAACTGGGCCTCCTCCTTCATATGGGGAGCCAACTGGGTCATCAAATTGAATTAAATGGGCCTCCTCCATCATTCAAGGATCCAAATGGGGTGATTTGCATGATTTGCATGATTAATGAGGAGAAAATTCTATAAAAGGAGGAGAACTCCATTTCAGATCTTTTGTTAGTTTATCAATTGTGAATGAGTAAGCTCTGAGCTTCTCTAGGATTTCGAGATGTGCCCTTAGCCACCTGTGGGAGATGTACCCCATAGTTACTGTTCCATTATTCTTCATATGATCCAGTGCAACCATCAATTAATGATTTGCAAATTTGATCCATTCCATTCCATGAAGAGATTGATCCTTCATAGTTGGTGCAAGAGATCAAAGCAGCTTTGATGTGATCTTGATGAGATTCACTTAGAGAGAGAGAAATTTTGGAGAGATCACAAGATCGAAGCAGCTTTGATGTGATCTTGATGAGATTCACTTAGAGAGAGAGAAATTTTGGAGAGATCACACTCATGTAAGAAGATTAAGAATTCCTTTGCACCTCCCATGAACAACCATTTTTTCCTTGACCTCCTGTAGTTCATATCATGTGATTACATCTTCCCTTCTTATTCTTCTTTGAATTTTTCATCCTCAATCATTGTAATAATTCAAGAATGATGACTCTTTGTGAAGTTAGGTTGTAAAAATTCTATTTTCTGCTTTGTAGGATCTGATATTGTTTTCTTCTGTAAATTTATTGTTGTATGAGTCATATTAATCATCAGAAGAAGAATTTGAGAGCCTTAGAGGCTGTTTGTGCTCATATTTCTCTTTAGGCGTCTAATTTTAACTAGTTTTGCAGTATTTTTAATTAAAAGGTATTTGGATGTCTATTTCTCAGTTATGTTAGTCATCATAGGTCTTGAAGATAGTCATAAAGGCCATCCAAGTCTCACACTAAGAATTCGTAGCCTTCTCTTCCTGTTTGGAAGAGTCTGAAGAAAAACTAGTTGAGCAGTCCTCCATAGAGTTCTTCCTCTATTGACCTCCAAACACTTCCAAATCCTCTGAAAACCTCTGTAAATTTTTTCCAGTAGTAGATTAATGGGTAATTATCAGATATCCACCTTTTGGTTGTTTTCAAGTGTAAGTGAATGAGTCTAGTATGCATATGCTGGTGTGCCCAGGAAGCCTTGGAGTAGACTTCAACAACAACTATTGTTGAAACATAAATGACCCTAGTACCTTGTGCATAGGACTCTGAAGATGGCCTTAATTCTGATTTTTATGCTTCTGCAAACCCATTATTAGATTTTTCATATCCAAAAGAGTCCAATTATCAAGCTCTGAGTGGGTTAATTCAGTGACCAAGTCTAGTTTCTTCATGACTAGTTTTGAGGACTAGTTTCAACTTTGCAATTTCATGTTTTAAAGTTTGAATTATATTCAATATCCTTGAAATCATATCCATGGTGAAACCACTAACCCATCCAAATCCATGGGTTCTAGTTTAAAATTATTAACAAGGGAGTAAATTTTGGCCAAGTACTTTAGGAAATTAAATAAATTAGCTAGGGAGATAATTTGGACTATAGTTGTTTTAGAATAAATTAAATTGGAGGTGATGCAATTAATACTTTTTATTTAATTTTTATTTAAATGTACTAATGAGTTGTAAAAGGAGATACAGTGGGCCAAACAAGTTTCCTTTCAAAATAAGGAAACTTGAAAAAAAAAGCAGCATAAAGCAAGAATCAGTGAAAAGCAGGAAAGTGGAAAAAGAAGGAAAAGTAGAAAGCAAAGAAAAGCGGAAAGAGGCAGAAAAGCGGTAAAGTTCTCAAAAGCAAAAAAGAAAGAAGTTTCATGATTTGTGCAACTCAAGAAGGATTAGAAACATCCATAAAAGATATAGGGTCCAAGTTTCACAAGTAAGGGCTCATCCATGAGGCTAAGTGGGTCCAAACCCAATCCAACTAGTCAAGGAAACATCCATGCCTCTTCCAATTCGAATTTCTAAGAGGATAAGCTCAACAATGAGGAGAAAAGTATACAAAAGAAGGAGGAGAACTCCATTTCACATCTTTAAGCAGTCATTGAATTCGATTTTGAGAGCTCTGAGCTTTCAAAGGACTTGGGATATGTGCCCCTAGTCACCAACTAGGAGATGTGGCCCTGCTACTTTTTCTATTAGTTGATTCTTCAACTAGGATTCTTGGAGGATGGAATCCAGCCATCATCACTGAGCTTTTGCAGATTATTGAAGTGTTTGCAAGTCTGATTTGAAGATTTGAAGAAGAACTCATATCAGATTTAGTTGAAATTCTAGAGATCTTTGTTCTTCTCAACATTTATTGGATGTAATGAATGCTAGCAAGTGATATGATTTTTCTGAGCGTCCATTGAGCATGAATTTTCTGTAATTTATGTTATGAAGAATCTCCATGATGTTTATATATTGAATTCCATAAACAATCTGAGTTTAATTGGAGTTTTGCAAACCTCTTCTAGATTTTGTTGCAATTTTGACTAGTTTTCGAGTTTTATGTGGTTAACTTACTTCTTCTCCACGAATTTTCATTATGTTAGTTTTTTATGAGAGTCTAAAGTACATGATGCAGGTCTTATTTTAGTGATTCATGATCCTTTGATTCCCCCAATTTCGATTTCGAAGTCTTCCTACTGTGCAATCACAGAATTGTATTTCTCTTCTTGAGCCCCAAAACACATCCAAATGAGTCTAAACTGATAAATTTGAGTCTAATCAGTGGTTTGGTACTTAAACACAGTTCATACACCTTCTTATTATTCTTGGATCTTGTGGAAGGAATCTAGTTTGCATATGTTGGTGTACCCAGGAAGCCTTGGAGTAGATTTCAACGACAGGTGATTTCAAAACATAAATGGTCTCAGTACGTTGTGCAAAGGATTATTAAGCAAGTTAGACCTATTGTTTGTTGCTGCACTCTTGTCCTCACTCTGATCAGATCCAAGAAATTCCAATTGTGAATTTAGGGTGGGTTTAGTTGAGTCTAGGACTAGTTGTTTCAACACTAGTTTTAATAACTAGTTCACAATTTTTGTTGAAATTTTTTTATTTAAATTTTGGTGATCAGTTAATATTCTCAAAATTTGATTTGGGGATATTACAGTGGTATCCGAGCACTTTCCTCTACTCCTATGGAAATTAATATCTCATAATTTGAAGAAGTTGTATCCATGAGACTATCACCAGCTAGTGATATTTTTGAATGGGATGATGAGGAAGCATCCTACTCCAAGGATGATGTTATTTATGATGTTGATAGACTATAGATGGTGCATGAGGATGATGAATCCTTGTATGAAACTATGTGCATAGAGAATAAAAGGTCAAATATACCAAATTTCATTATTATGGATGGCATAGTGTTCTATGGGGGAAAGCTTATTGGATTCAATCCTTTTGAGTGCCTCATAGAATACCAGACAATGAGGAAATGGATCCAGGAGGTCTTGCCTTTCTGAGACTTCTATAATTTAAAGTTGAATGTTGTTTCCAAATGAGGATCCTTGTGACAGCACATATCAAAGAAGAGTAAGTCATATTGTCAACAGTGTGTGCAAAGAAGTGGATCATATGTTGCAACAGAGTGAAGCATCACCATGCTCTACACCCAATGAGCCAGTGACTAAGGGAGCATCCAGAGATTCTCTTGATTCAGAAATAGGGAAGCCCTCTATTAAAAGGCAGCCATCAAATGATCATGATGGACTTAGCACTGTGGAAGCTTCCAAAGAGAATGAAGAACCATGTGCAACACAAGACCAAGCAAAAAGTGTTGAAGTTGTGAACAATGTGGAAAGAGATTCCACTTCGAAACCTTCAAGCTTATTTGATGGTGATTTCAATATCATTGAAAAGAAAATTAATTTTGTTGATGGTGGTGAGACATCTTTTGGATCAGATCCAAAAGAAGAACTTAATTCATATTTCCAGTCACCACTTGAGCTACTTAGTGAAGCAGATGACAAGCAAACATCAGTTGGATGTGAATCCGAAAGTTTGGTGGAAGGAAAGACCACCATATCTATACCTCATGAGGAAGAATATATGATGCAAAGGTATGACTATAATTCTGATTTTTTCATAAATAAAATTCCTTTATATCATACTAAGATAGTAGCCACTTCCTGTGAGAAAGGTAACTTGGAGGAAATTTCTAAAGTTGGGAATTTTGGTGTTAAAGATGAAATTCTAAGACGTGTTGATAATATTTTCAACAGTCACATTTCATTGCAGCACTTTGAAATTCCTTTTACTTCATACCATGAAAGTGATATTGCAAATGATTCTAATGATGGTGATTTGTGTGAATCATGTGTTGTGGACTCATGCCACAAGCATGGAGATGTTTTCTGTCAGCCTATAGATGCAACAAACTTGGGGAGGGATCTTCTTTGTGAGACACATCATTTGATTGGATCACTAAAGGAGGACCAAGAGAATATCATGGAAGCCTTCGAGAACTTTATTGATGCCAATGCCTTGGTGTCAATATGTTGTTGGAAAGCTTCCGATGAAGATTGGGAGAAATAATCCTTCTTGGGAGATTTCGAATCTCTTAGAGAAGCAATGGCCAAGATGAAAGCAAACTACATGAACCTGCTGACAGATATAAATAATCTCCTTATTGTGAGTAATATGTATCATAATGCCTCAATTGAAGATGAAGAGGAGATTGACCAACTCACTAATGAGTTGTATACCACCCATGATTCTTGAGGAGAACACAAAGTGCACTTCATGAATCTGAGGTTCAGATTAAGCAACTTCATGACGAATTGGAGAGCTCCCAAGGAGCTCTTCAAGATTCAAGAAGGCATATTTATCAGCTTTGAAAGGATTTGAGCACACCGCATCCTCCATCCTGTATGGGACATGATCATGTGCACATGGCAGCAGACATTTTGGGTTTGATTGAGGAACCTCATGTGGAGATCAGACATGAGGAAGATGTAGGATTGTGGGTTCTTGTGAAGAGCCATGATGAAGAAAATTTTATCCAAGCACTTGTTTTGAAGGATGGGGAGAAGAGCTTAGCTATGGGGAAGATAGTTAAGGACATGGCATCCAAATCAGCAAGCAAATGTATTCACTATTCCATGGACTGGGTAGATGAGTACATAACCACAATGGAATATCAAGGATGCACTAGACTTGCTTGCATTGGTAGGATATTTATGGGCACATCATTTGATGTGCAACCTTGTGAGTAGCAACATGAGTTCCTATGGAATCCATGTGATCCTTCCAATATGCAAAGTAACACATGGGAACCCTACTTGATTGGGTTGTATGGACTAGTTGACATGGATAGTGTTTGCCAAACACTCATCTTGCTTGTGGAGGACTTTGAGTTACTTCCATGGGAAGGAGGTTTAGTTCTAAAGAAGAAGGGTGATTTATTTCCATTTGGATCAGCAAGCCGCAGTGTTTATTCATCCATGGGTTGTTTGGATAGATACATAGCTACATGTACCTGTCCAAGGGAGCAAGGAAGAAGAGAAAAAATCCATTTCTACTATAGAAGATAACATCATGACTAAGGAAAACATGGTAAGCTCACCTTTAGACCTTTCTCAAGATCATTTTGGTGATTTTGAAAAGCATACCAAATGCATAGGTTCAAGGATACTACTTGAAATATGGGCTACAATGGTCAAGGAATAGGAAAGAGAAGACAATGTATCATAAGTCCCATTGTAACTTAATCGAGGGTCAAGCATGAAGGCCCAAGTTTCAATGGCATAGAGGAAAAGGCCACAATGAAGATGACCACTTTTGTGAAGGAAAAATATGTTGCATATTTGTTTTGTTCATTAGAAGAAAGAGAAACAATGAAATAAGATGGTAATACACTACCACTACATCCTTCTTATGGTGGATTGTAGAAGGTAAATAAAGAGGAAATTTTAGAGACTTATCCTACACTAACATTTATAAGAAGAATCAATCCAATCAATTGGAGAAAGAAAAGGAATACCAAGAGGTATGCATCATACACTACATCTCTTGTTTGTCATTGCTGCAAGATGAACTGACATAGAGATGCCAACTGTTGGTATATTGAGACATGTTCCTTTTATGGGAAGAAAGGCCATCTTGAGGCATCTTGCTAGGAGAAGAAAGCCTAATGCCACAAGTTTGAATGATTTCAAAGGAAGAATGGAAAGAAGACTTCATAAAGTAAAAACAAAACAAAATGAAATATCAAGATCATCCATCTTGGTAGTTATTTCGTAGTATGAAATATTATAGATTAAACAAAATAAAATGAATTCATATTATTTATGGTTAATTGCAAATAGCTAATTATTCCATATCTTTCATCTAATAGTTTCATTAAAATCAATGGCCATAATTGTAGACTTGTTTCCATAATTTTATCCCCTACACCAATTGCTATTTATATTCTTTGTATCTACTAAACAACCCACTTCATACTATTGGACACTTGAATGAAGTTGTATGCCTATATATATCAATATTGAACATTATCCAAATGTTGAGTGAGTTGCTCATACTTTATATCCTATGTGAAATTCCCCTACAACCTTTCATTTTGATTTTACTTTTTGTCCTATGTGAAAATCCCCTACAACCTTCCTTGATTTTGTGAAATTCCCATACAACCCTCCCTTTTGATTTTCTACCCATCTATGTTGATAATTTAGTCTTCCCTTTTGATTTTGTGAAATTCCCCTACAAACTTCCCTTTTGATTTTCTACCCATCTTTTGATTTTCTACCCATCTAGGTTGATAGTTTAGTCTTCTTATTGGTTGGAAATAATGAAGTAGTGGCCTTGACATCTCCATCCCTCATCAAAGAATCATTATTAGTCCCTTCCGTAGCAGGTAAAAGAATCATTATTAGTCCCTTCCGTAGCAGGTAACTCTTGTATTTGACTGTGTATTAGTTAGCATTGACCGAACCCGCAACATACAATTTAACCAAAGTTTCAAGCATTTTTTATTTTTTAATATAAAAATAGTCCCTTCCGTAGCAGGTAACTCTTGTATTTGACTGTGTATTAGTTAGGATTGACCGAACAACCAAAGTTTCAAGCATTTTTTATTTTTTAATATAAAAATCAAAGTTTTTTGAAAGTTGATTGGTTTATACTTTGAAGTGTTATTGCCGCTGGACAGCGTAGGTATTGGGAATGAAACTTAATAGTAATTATTTCAACTGTCATTGGCCAAAAACATGACAAAAACATTGATGTCTTATTGCCAGCTGTGGCTAGGTTCTTAGTATGCACACCATTTTAAAATGAGGATAGGCCAAATTCTATGTAATATTTTAATAATATTTTAGCTAAAATTTAAAATATAAAATATAATATAGCGACCACTAGGTTCTCGATATGCAAATCATTTTAGTAACCGCCACCGCTTGCCACTGCCACCGCTTATACCACCGCCTTACCCTTACCGCCGCCACCGCCTTACATCCATAGCTTGGCCGCTCGCCACTGCCACCGCTTATACCACCGCCTTATCCTTACCACCGCCACCACCTTACATCTAGAGCTTGGCAATATCTTCTTATATAAATTGACATATCTTCTTATGGCATGAACGAACGACCAGGCAAAAGCTTCTGTCGTGGAGAGCCTTACATCAATTTGTAGGAGATTCTGTTGTGACCTTACAAACAAGAGTAAGCACGTTTGTTTTTCAATTGAATTTGAATTCAACATCAAAATCAAAATACAAAATAGACATTATCATTGCAAATAAATGTTTACATGTCTGGTTTACACCACTTTCTTCTACACAGTATTCATGCATGGAAATTTTAAAGTCAACCAAAAATTGTTAGTGCTAATGAATCTCTCCAGTCACTCTCACCGCTGTTGCCCCAGTATATCCGGTGATTAGGGCTTCGCGTGCTATACCAGGCAGGTAACATAGTCTAGATTCATAGATAACTACAGCAAGGAAAACGACCATTGCGGGTCGGGAAGCTTGCCAGCGGGATTCCAGAAGATAATCTATACAATCAGATAATAGAAGAGCTTTCCTTACATTGTTGCCCGGGGGAGAATCACAAGAAAACGGAAAGCGGGGTGCTTGCTGTTGGGTCCATTGAGGCATTTCGTGGGCATTTCGAAACTGCTTGGGAATAGATAGATAAAGCAATTGACTCACTTTAGTTACAGATATAATGTTCATGTTGCTCCATGCCAATGGAAAACGGAATGGAGAAGGCAGACGATCAATGGAAAACGGAATGGAGAAGGCAGACAATCATAGCTGCTGGAGTCGGGTACTACTCGTAAGGAGAAACCTATTTAATTGAAGCGGCCAAACTACTCCAACTATCCGAAGCTCGTAGACTTTTGGCACCGACGACCGGGCCTCTCAGCAGCCTTTTTATTTGCCTCAAAGAAAAGGTTCCGCTCATAATTGAAGAAACATAGAAGGGGAACGTGAAGTTCTATCCATCACCAAATTACATACAGAATATTCTTGAATCCAGGGTGGAATTCTTTCTTTACTCTGCAAGCACAGCTAATATTACATCACACCTCCAGGCTACACTTATCCAAGCTGATGTCATATGAATTAGAACAAAGGGATCCGAATCTAGCCATCCGGAAGTGAAAAATAGCCAGTCCTATCATAGCTAACCCTGTTGGTTCAAGGTTTCAATACTAGTTCAATACCCTAACTACAGTCTGCACTTTGTCTTATATCGATAGCTCCTTCTTGGTTACCCTATTACAAAGGAGAAGCTAACCTATTAGTAAACAACTTGAAAAATACCTGAATTTTGGATGCTGATTATGTTCCCTTGCCAGGTCTCTTATCTCTGTAACTATCCAACCTGCTATCTCAACGAATCTCAACGGTTGGGGTTTTGACTCTGCAACGTAGGAGCTTCTGGCTTTTTTTTTTCTTGTGGTGAAAGGGTGCCACCTACATTTTGCACATATCCCGCAATGATTGCAGACCAAGAGACCGTGTTCTGCGTGGGCATTTTCCGACAGAGCTTCAAGGCTTCATCAATTTTCCCATTGTGTGCATACGCTAACCATTGTAGGATGACTGGGCATGAAGAAATTCAGATTTCTAGCGACCCAGTCTGAAGAGCTTTAGGGCTTCATCAACTTGCCTATTGTGTGCATACGTTAACCATTGCAGGATGATTGGACATGAAAAAATTCAGATCTGAAACTAGCCTTTCCCAAATATTTTTTCAACAACAGTTAGGCATACTAGGCATTCTGTACAATGGCAGTGCTCAAGAATTCTTGTTTTAACAACCCACGTCTGAAACTAGCCTTTCCCAAATATTTTTTCAACAACAGTTAGGCATACTAGGCATTCTGTACAATGGCAGTGCTTAAGAATTCTTGTTTTAAATGATGGCATAAATATTTGAAAACCTGGTTCATCTTCATCGTTATTTCTTTTCACATGAAAGATTGGTGGTGTTGAGATAGCCCAAAAAGAAACATTCGTTGCTGCCATGTGCAATTTCAAGCAACATGAAGCACTGCATGCACTGCATCATTCTTCGTGCGCTGCATGTGATCCCACAGTCCACGCGTCCAACTCTATCAGCACCTTGCATTATTGCAAGGCCAAATGTATTTGTTCTTTATACTTTTCATAGCAACGTGTGACTGGTAATGGTGGCGTTCCTTGTTCGTTAAAAAGTGAATGTTTAGCGATCCTCATGCTTAAGCCATATTTTACATGACAATTGTGAAGTTAAACAATTTTTAATTACTATTTCTTCATGTGTTCAATTTGGGGTTTGCGAAGGGGTGGCAGGTGCGGGCGGGATCTTGTTGGATCCTGGAGGACAAGTGGAACAAAGATTTGCCTGGGGATTAGGCTATAGAACCAACAATGAAGCTGAATGGATGGCCCTTCTTCAGGGTCTTCAGCTTATTCGTGACAAAAAGCTCCGGAAAGTTTTAATATTTGGCGACTCCAGACATGTCATCTATAAGCTGATCAATGGGTATCCCACTGGAGCTATTAAATGTCACCGGTTGTAAAAAAAGCTAAGCTTCTCATATGCCATTCCTTCGAAGTTTTTCACATTCTTCGACATAATAATAAGGAAGCGGATAAAATGGCTAATGTAGGCGTCAGTCTCCCCCAAGGCCACTACAGCCAGGATGGAAATCTTCCTCACCTCAAATTCATTCCATGACGAGTTATTGTAAAATCCTTTCCCCGCATCCTCTTCATGCGATGTGTAACTGTGAAGTATTTACACTTAATTAAAAAGACTGGATCTCTTATTGGCTTACTCCCCTCTCCAGTTGGTCCTCATTTCCACCTTCTTTTTGGTGGCACTTTGCTTTCAATATTCTGTCCTGTATGTTCTCCTCCAGTGGCCGCGTGGACTTCCCTCCTCTCCTCGGCCGCTGCTGAATTAAAGTCTAGCAGAACTTCAATTTATGGCCTCACCTTCTCACACGAATGTTGCCTCTCCATTCCCTTCTCTATGACCCTTCCTTGCAAAGACGCGTTCCTTCATTATGCTCAGAATTCTGGTCTCGGTTCTTCAGACTCTATGAAATTCTCTCTGAATGTAGTTGATGGAGTTGGGGGAGGGAGAATGCTGGGAACCCCGTGGCATGCGTTCCATCTCATTCGTGCATCTGCAATGGAGCGTCTGGCTCTGTCTGCAGTCACCCACTCTCAATGTGTTTATCCTTCAGCGTTCTGCGGGTCTGATTGTAAAGACGGTGCAATTCCTGCTCGTGATGACAGTATGGCTTTGGGCTACATTTGTATTGGTTGGAAAAGAGGTGCAGAGGGAACGATGTATAGCACAGCTAGATTGGGGATCGGGACCTACGCTGGAGGAATGGCCCAAACTGGTGACATTATTGGGCTGCTTGAGATGACAGCACTGGAGGTTATGGACAATAAAGAAATGGCAATGGAAATAAAAAGCAGGAGAGAAACTGTGAGTTACACTTCGATTCAGGTTAGCAAGCTGCTGGGCAAGGTGGACAGAACTCAGGAAGACAATGAGAAGCTCATCATCATGAATCAGGGAAGCAGGAATAACGGAGTCAATGAAGCAGCTGATCATCCCATGGAAAAAGACTCGGTAGTGCAGCTCAGGGCTCTCAGAGGCAACCCTTAACTTATTTTACTTGGCTATTCGGTTTTGTTTTCTATGGTTAATGTTTCTCTACATATTTCTTTGTAACCAGTTTGTGAGGGTATACACTACCCGTGAAAATAGTAATTTTGGAACGAACATATGCATTGCTCTATGGAAAACTTTCAGGATAAGCCAGTTGTGCAGCAATTTAGATCTGTCGGCATTATATATTTTGCTACCTCTGTAATGAATGACTGTGCACAGCCTGTTAATATATGTTTCCTTTTCTGTTTCTGTTAAAAAAAAAAATTTGGGGTTTGCGTGTAACTATTGTGTACTTCATACGATATGATGACCAATTTAATTGTTGTTTGTATGCTGCTGTAGGAACTGGTTTAGCTCTGCTACCTCCACAAGTGTTGCCTTCAATTTTAAAAGTATGCCGGTTCAATGTAGATCTCCATTGGCAAAAGCCTAAAATAAAATATTGCCTTTTAGCAGGCTTAAATGTAATGAGGTTGGCCTTCGCCAACCCTGAAGTCCAAATTCTGTTATACTTTTGATCTTCCTCTTGTATTTTTGAATGAAACTTGAAGGGCGGAGTTAAGCAATGTGCGACCGGTCGGTTGCCTGGGATTGACCAACCCGCTATTGTTGGTAATAATGGGCTATGCCGAGCCTTCCTTCATTGGCTGACATTATCTTTTATCTTTTTATTATTATATTTTTGCATGCCTTTATTGTTGGTAATGATGGGCTATGCCGAGCCTTCCTTCATTGGCTGACATTATCTTTTTATCTTTTTATTATTATATTTTTGCATGCCTTTCAAAAATAAAAAGATTAAAGGCTTGTATGGGCTCTCCTGGACTACTATAACTCAGTTGCAGCAGTCTTAATATTTTAACGAATGAAAGCAATATAGGCATGCAGTTACAGCAATAGAGTTCCTCTTGTATTGTATTCTTCAACTATTCATTAATAATATCATACACAAAGCCTTCCGCAATGGAGCTAGTACTTCATATATTTATTTATTCACTACCCCGGAAGGGAGTTATGCCGTTATTGTAATCATGTATATCCAGACAGACCTCAACAAGCGATCCAAGCAAACCAGACCCATACGCTGGGGTATTCACTAGCCCTGGGACGCAACTAAGCTCATGATAGCGGGTGGAAAGGTAGGAAAGAATTAATTTGAGCAAGCTCTCCGGTTGTATTCCTTCAAGCAAGGGAGACTGCTAGAAGAAGGGAGCAAGCAGGCAAGGACAAGCATACAAGGCTACTAGCATATTGAAGCCAATCCGCCGCTTATCAGAGTGAGGGTAACTTGTTGCGGAAGACATATAGTGAATTCATGATAGTAGTCAGTAAGGGTTAGCTCTAAATGATAGTAGTTCGGTAGGTAAGAAAGCTTTAGCGACCGATCAACTGAGCTCAGTAGCTTCCCCGAGTTATTAGTCTTTATTCTTTGTCCCTATCCCTGCCGGTAGAGTGAACTCCCAATCCATAAGCATGCAAGCTAGTAAGCTAGGGGGACCTACCTTACGAATCCAACAGCAGAGAAAGTCAACAAAAGACAGCCCTCTGCTTTCTCTCTTTTGTATAATCTTAACGTCTTTTTTAATAGGAGCCTCCAATTATTTATTATCCATATAAATATTGTCCTTATATAGTTTTACTTTTAATATTAATCTTTATCTTTTAATTAAACTTTTAAATTTGAAAATATTTATCATTTCATTTATGTATATAAATATTGTCCTTATATAGTTTTACTTTTAATATTAATCTTTATCTTTTAATTAAACTTTTAAATTTGAAAATATTTATCATTTCATTTATGTATAGAGAACATGGACGTTTTAGCCAAGCCTACTACCTATGTATAAACTATATTTGTTACCTGCATAATGAATTTCAAATATATACAAAAAATTTCAATGAATTATAACATTGTAATAGTTATGAAAAATATTTCTTTTAAAGCAATCATTTTTGGACAATGATTACGCTGATTGAATAGGGTTAAAGGAGCTATCCTTTGGTCATTAAAGTAAAATAAAATGAGATGTATTTTGGCTATTAAATTAATTTAAATATACAACAAATATAAGTATGTGTGAGATTTGTTTATATCTTAAATATTATCTATTTATTATTTCATACTTACTAAATTTATTTTTTAATTATAAAACTGTCCAACTATGTCACTAAGATAATAATTATATGTTCACTACCTTTATTTACTAAATGCTTGTTTGGTCTCTTTAATTGGAGCAACCGTGCTTGTCCTTTTGTAATCACTTATTGAATTTGCAACAAAGGCAATAGGCTGCTTATCATTTTATGTTACAATTACTTCCTGAAATTGAAGTAGACGCAATCTTCAGCAAAAGGGACTTTGTGCAAAAGATTTAATTGGGTAATAGTATTCGAACGCAAACTTTGGCTAAAGGGAAAGATTTAATCGGGTAATAGCATTAGGACGCAGCTAAAAGGAATTCATGCAAAACTAAAAGGAATTCATACAAAACTAAAGGGTAGGACGCGGCTAAAAGGAATTCATGCAAAACTAAAAGGAATTCATACAAAACTAAAGGGATTTCCTGCGAAAGTCATTGGGTAATAGCAACCCAACCAAAATTTCGTTTCAAAACTTTTTATACCCCATATGCAACAATAAGCTCAACTACCTATATTAACATTTTGCATGCCTTTACTCCCTATATTAACTTTTTGCATGCCTTTACTCTCACGAATAGCCAACCCAACAAGTAACTTCTATGTTGTGTCACTTCATTAGTTGTAGACCTACAACGCTTTATGTGCATATTGGTCAAAGCATCACCACTCATCATGTGCATATTGACGTATAAATATAGTCAAATAGGTAGCACCCTATCTTTTTATCATTATCTTACCGCTTTGTTAAAGCACCCAAATACTAACAATTTTGACAACACTTTTGAGAAAACTTACCACAGGGACATCGTCACCCCGTGGCACTTGTTTAGTTGGCAATTATAAATAGCTTCATATATTATCAAATGGCTTGTTCGATAGGAGTTAATGAATGGCTTATAAACTGGAGTGATCTACCATTTTCAATGGCCTTGAGTTCGTAGTTACATAGTGAGTTTTAATGATCAGTAACATTTGCACTCATGAAAACGGTTTTATTTTTTATTAATGCCGGAGCCATATATTTTATTGGAGGTTGTGTTGTTGGTTAGAGCACTATGATTAATTTTTTGGTAACAAGCAAAATAAAGATTGTTGGATAATTGTAATGAGAGTAGTTATGTGCTTAATATGAGGAAGATGTGAATGTACTCAGTAGGGGGAAATGTTGTCACATAACTTAATATTACATTATAAAAAATAAAAGTTAATTAAAACAATTTATGTAGTCCATAACTAAAAAATTAAAACCAAATGAAAAGTAATAAAAAAATCCATATAACCAGCAGAAGTGGTAAAGTTGAAAAGTTGTAAATGGTTGTAAATAGACCGATTACGATTTCCCTGAGACAAAATATTGCTTAAATATGCATTCATGTTGGAGTAACGTTGTCTATAAAAAAATAGTTCTTTAAGTTCCGTCAATTAAAACTCAACTCATTAAGCTCCGTCAATTAAAAAACATTAATACAATTTAATATTTCAATATTTAAAATAAAATATTTGATCTAGTTTGATATCATTGGTGAGACTCTGAATTTGATATACCACGCATTTATGATATATTTTTTTTCATGGTGTTAAAAACGATTACGAACATTGGAACGAAAGTTCATAATTGTATTATAATATTTTTAAAAATTATATTATTATTAATTTTGTGGAATTAGAGACTTTTACCTTCTATTTTGACATTTAATAAATTGGCAATTAAAAAAAAGAATTGATAAAATTGTTTTATTAATATTTTTTATTATTACTATATTACAAATCAAATGTTTATTTGAATTTTTTTTTAAAATAACTTAATATGCAAATGTTTATTTGAATTTTTTTTCTAAAATAAATTAATATGTGTAATATACATATTAAATCTTTTTAAATTATTTTATTTTTTAAATTTATTGTGAATTTTTTAATTATATATTTAGAAACAAATATTTTATTATATTATATATTTAAATTTAAAATATCATAAACATTTGATAATATTAATATTATTTTTTTATATTTTTAAAAATACTAAATTGATATATTAATATTTTTATATTTAAAAAAAAACAAAATTATTGTATTAATATTTTTATATTCTTAAAAATACAAAATTGTTATTTATTATGCAATTTTTTTATAAAACTTTTAAAAAGAAAACCAACAAGTGAAATTAAATGAACTATATATAATTATGTTTTAATTTTTATCTTTGAACTATATATAATTATGAATAAAATTTATTTCTAAACTATTTTCATTTTAACTTTTATTTTTGAACTATATACAATTATTAATTAAATTAGATAGGTATAAGCAGCTTTGCTGCTATTTTTACTTGTTATTATTATTAAAAATAAAATAATGATCTTAAAAAATATTTAATATTTTTTTTATTTTTTAATTAATTAATTTAAAACTAACTTTTATGTATATTTTTTATTATTATTTAATTTTATATTATATATTAATTACTTAATAAATAATATTTTCATATTTTTTATAAAATCATTTAAAACTTTAAATCCTTAAAACTCTTTATCATACCATTTAAAATCAAAATCATATCCTTAAAACTCTTTATCATATCATTTAAAATCAAAATCATTCATTTCCATTTACAATTTTATTACCTCTTTCAATTTCATAAACATCCCCTTCCTCAATTTTTTTTTTTCTATGTCCTATCTACATTCACAACTATGAATATTAACTTTCTCTTCTATGTCCTATCTACATTCACAACTATGAATATTAGCTTTCTCATTGTCACTTTACCTCTACCAATTTCATATCCAATCCCATCCGATTCCTCAAGCTTTTTTCTTAGTACCATGTCCTATTTATAATCGGAATCGTATTAGCTTTCTCATTATCCCTTTATAATTGTTTTTCATAAATATTTCTGGTAAAGGCCTTTGTTATTATCTTAATGCCATGTGATGATCTTCTTTTGATGCTTTCTTATAGGAGTATGATAAAATACAACTAAAATGTCTCATTTTTTTTGGATTTTTTTATATCAAAATCGAACAAATTGCAATGGAAAATTGCTATTACAATTTAAACACTTCATATTACAATTTTAACATTTCTTCTTTTACCGGATTCCAATGGCTCAGAGGCATTTTGGTTAACGGATATATTGGTTCTTAACATATCTAATGATACTTTCACATAGTGAACTTATCTTGCAATTAATTGAATTTGAAGTTCTACATATTAAGTGGGCACCATAGTGCCTTCTCACTCTATTGTGTCTTAATTTAATGTTTGTCTGCTTACAAATGAAGCTAGGTAGTTTTATAGTTGAGAGCTTCTCACCCCAATCCATTATCTTAAATATACATGAAATGATCTCAATTCAATTTAAATATGGAAAAGTTTCAAAACTGTTTAGAACTCATTCGAATCATTTTTAAGCTATAGGTATTCACCATGGAGAAGCATTACTTTCACATCAGCAAGATTCTTTGCTCATAAAGCCAATGGAATCGTGCCAGTTGGAAGGCTATGCTTCTCCCGACCTACTCCCGACCTACTCCTGGCAACTCATCGCTGCATTCTAGCGAGTTTTCAGCGATATGCTTTTAGGCTGCGACAGCAATCCCGATTGGCAGGGCTAACTTCCTCCAGATTGGCAGGGCTAACTTCCTTTAGCAATGGCGAATATGAGGACAGGGTTATGGTCCACTATAAATAAGACAACGCAACCTTCTAGAAGGATATACGCAGAGACCTATAAAGCCAAATAAGATAAGTGTGGGGGTTGCCAATGGATGTGGGACTCTATGTTTACGAGAGATCAGGTCTAGAAATGCATTCCGTCGTGTGACTGTAGATGGGAGCAAGTTAGGTCTATATTTCAAATGCTGCCTGCAAAAGAATCCACCAGACGATATGGAGCAAATAGTGGAAATATTTTGAAAATTTATCAATCAGATGATAATCGATTCCCTCTCCCAAAAATCAGTCAAATTATATGAAAATCTTTCTGCCCGACATCACCTATCGTTTCAGCTATAATATAAACGCTACCATGAGCCACTGAGCTATTATTCGAAAGGGACAGTAACTATAGTTGCGATGGCGAGAAGATGGGTGATGATCACCATTTAATCTGCAGGGAAAAATGTGGAGATGTCTGACTATTCGACATTAGAGTCACGCCCAATCTCCCTCGTTTTAATTTCTATTGCTGCGAGTGATGATGAAAGGAAAGCTGTCAAGTTAACAATCTATTGTTGCATCGAAGAAGCCATCCTGTTGGACACCATTTGGCTATGATCGTTAGGGATTATTACATGCAGAAACGAAAACCGGGCATAGGTAGACCGATCCAAGGTCCACGTTGACTCCGCATTACAAAAGTGCTCGGTAGATAAGAAATAACGCCGATGCGGAAAAGAAACCACTGTCACACGTGTCCATTTCCTATACGTCCGCATATGAAAAAAGTGTATTACAAACCACTCAATAGACCATGCGACACCACCTTGGGCAGCGAAAACCACTTACAAGACTATAAAAAGGAAAGCTTGCCTCATTCTTGACAACTTGTTTTTCTTTAACCTGAGCATCAAGCTCCCAAACCCCAACTTCATGGCCAATCCGTTTAAAAAGACATTAAGGAGGCTCGATGAGAACACTGTGTGAGTCCCCAATTGCAGCATTGTTGGAAAGCATTAAAGATGTTCCAAATGTAGCAGACAAGGTTTGTGGTGCTATATATTTTCTTGCCCAGGGATATGAGCAGGTAAGTGCCGCCTCCTATCTTCTATCGCCCTTCCTTCCAGATGGAAAGATGTTGCTTATGAGATTCTGAATGAAATTGTGAGATACTCGATTTCGGATACTGCAAATGTTATATTGCAACTTCTCCCCGTGATAATGACAAAGTTGGGCCAGACCATGGAATTGCAAATAGTGTCTTCAGATGGTAGAGAGAAACAAGGTGATCTGCAGGTATTATTATGTGGTGTATTGCAGGTGATTATACAGAAGGTCGGCAAACAAAGATGCAACGAAATTTGCTCTTCTGCAATACGTAGACCAAATAATGGTTCTTTGGAAAAATTTATGGAATGCCAAAAGCCCGTGAAACAAATTTCTTCTCACACCAAATAAAGAAAGAATAAGAATCGTCAAAATGCAAGGATGGTGCCACATTTCAAATTGTGTGCTCAGGTTTTCTATTTTCTGTTTTGTCGACAGGAAATTCATATCCTTTGCATCTTTGTATGATTGCATTGGCAGAAAGAGAGCTTTACAGGAGAGCAGGCAAAATTTGCAATTTTGACTTTGAATAAGTTCATATTTGGGCTTTGTTTGGACAAGCAAAACAAACATTAATACAACTTCTCAGGACGCCGAAAAAACAAATGAGTAAGGATATATCATTTGGCAGAATAGCAGCATATGTGAATAAGGGCGTGGATTTGGATGATGAAGATGATGGTGCTGGCAAACAAGTGATTGCCCACTTACTTGTATTCAAAAAGGAGCAAAAAGGAGCAGTTGGAACTTATCTCCAGGATGGTCGCCATGTGGTGAAACGTTTCCGGGTGGATATTCAGCATTTAACCAAATTCTCCAAGTATTCAATTGTCGGTTAGAAAAAATACACGACACTCAGTAAATTCTAGGCAGTTAAAGGGCAACTGGCATTGTATTTTTAATTTTCCAAACGTGTCTAAATTACTTTTCTAGATAATTATTGTCAATTGTAAAACAGTTGTCATTATTTTTAACATTCGGGGAGCATTTTTGTATAAATGGGGCACTTGGCAATGTAAAAGGGGAGATTTCCAGTGAAGAAGACCCATTCTGGGTTTTTGAAGCATTTTCCAGAAATTAATAAAGATTTTAGAGTTGAGCAGATTTTATCAAATATTCATGCGTTGTTAGTATTTACAGTCTGTACCCCTTCTTTCCTCATTTGTGCATGTTTACCTTCTTAGTTATACTGTTCATTATGTCTTTTCTTCTATACTTAGATGAACGTTTGAAATAAATTGGGATTCATACTTGTTATGCCTCGGTGTATCGCATTTAAGTATCCATTTGCTTCTCCAAAGTTGATATTTTGTTGATTAGTTATAGTTTATTCCTTTACATATTTAAAAGAGCATAAGGATTTGCTTTTAAACCACCTCAATATATTATCCAAACCATAGTTGTTTTAATATATATATATATATATATATATATAAAGAACATCTATTTAAAATGCAATCGAAATTTTAGATACGGTTAAGATGCTTTATTGGTTGTGAGTTGAAGATGAAAAATAAAATTATTTATAGAAATGCAAGGTTTTAATTAAATTCTAGATAGTGGGAATAGCAAAAATGAATTGTGAATTGGAAATATAAACTCATTAATTATTAAAATATTAATTGATATTAAACACTTTGGAAATTATTTATTAGCGGTGGATTGGAGTTGTAAATTGAATTAATTATGGAAATACAAAATTTTAAATTAAATTTTAAACATGGGGTAAAACATCTAAATAGTTAGGAAATTGGAAAGATAAAATCTAATTAACTATTGATATACAATTTCTTAGCTGGATTTTTAGGAGACTATTAAATAGTGGTGAAGTTAGGTATGTAATCTCTTTAAAATATATATATAATATAATTTAGACATTATCCAAAGCTAGCACTTAGGTCTAATAATTTCAGGGACTGTTGATGTGCAACTCCCGACGGTTGTGTCTTCTTCTATCTGCAGATAAATGGTGTTAGAATTTCAAGAAATGGACAATAAGTCAAAGAATAATGAATTGCTAAGAATGGGATGAGTTTTTCTTTTATAGTCTCGTAAGTGGTTTTCACTGCCCAACTTGGTATCGCCTGGTCCACTGAGTAGTATTCAATACCATTTTTACATATCCGGATGACTTGGAGAGTGACACGTATGAAGGTGGTTTCTTTTTCGCACCGACTTTATTACTTATCTCTCGAGCTCTTTGGCAATGCGGGTGTCAATGTGGACCGTCGATCTGGCTTCTCAATGCTGCACCGTCGATCTTACCATAGTCCCGTTGCACGTTTCAATGACCCGATCGATCTGGTTTCCAGATCGCTGGTTGTTGCTCATATGAATTTGTTCTTACTATTCTATTTGTCAGTTAGTTAACTGCTACAAGAAGACTCAGAAAAGATGCCAGAATTTGTTCTATTTTCCAGAGGTCGTTGCCAGAAGTTATTCAATGCTTCCACGAGACCAAATAGCATCAAGTTTGCTGCCACACAAACATTTAGAGCTGCAATTACACCAAAACACAGTCGAGTTTTGAAATGTAAATACAGAGTATTCACCGAAATTGCAGCAGACGAGTTACAGGGAATTACAAGTTTTTTTTATCTTGATTAGAATCGGCTATCATATTGCAGAAGGATATGGTGAAGATGGTTACAAACGCCATGGGATTATTTCCATCATATAGTCCACAAAGGGGGAAATTTATCATTTATTTTCTCCAGTATTCTTTCTTTCACGATAAATTTCTTATTTAATTTCCTTTTTATATTTAATATGTAGATTTATTGATAGGAAGGATATCATTAATTTTTTTTATTATCATCATGATTGCAGAAGTTTTCTTTTGTATGAGTCAAGCGTTAGAAATTAAAAGGACTATCTACAACTGGAAGCATAGAAGTTAACGATTAGAAATAGATAGGATCTATTCACCAGCGAAAGAGGTTGTTACACCAGGTTGCAAGTATTGCTGCAGATTTTTAGCAAGCATATCGATGGTTCGGTTAACACACACCAAACACAAGTTGCTTTTCATCGTCTATAAAGAGGCCAACTTCGAGGAGGAAGGTGCCTGGTATCTTAACATGAAGCACCCATGAATTATGATTCCAGTCATATCTTTGTTCCTTCTTTTATATGTCTCTGCAATGATTTTAATGTAGGGGATTAAAAGGTTTATGTAGGGGATTAAAAGGTTTAGGGGATTTTAGTCCTGGTAGCATTATTGCCGATAAATTAAAAAAAAAATCTTTCTTGATAAGTAAATCAATCTTCCAAAACTGTCTCTAAATCTCTCTTAACTGAGCAAAATAAATTCTCAATGAGATACTTCAAATTCAATCATACAGTCTTTGATTTCTAACATCCCAATAAGTTTCCCGTGCAATTAAATTTAACTCGTGCTATTTTGACACTCCCGCTAGGGTTTTCATCTTTTCGTTTGATGATGATTCCTATGCCGTCTAGCGTCTGACATAACTCCAAAAATTATCTCCCACTGTAGGAAATTGCAAAGCTCCTTCATATCATGACAATCTGCCAGATCAAGAGCTTCTTCGTGCAAATAAATTCCCTTTTATTTCCCTTTCTATGATCATCCCATTCATCAAGCTGTGATTGGGCGGGATACATAAGCTGAGAGAATACCGTTCGGCTGACAAAATTTACGATTAAAACACACCAGGAGGTTGCGAAAATAGATACTTTTAATCTATGATATATTACCATAATTTTTTTTTTAATATATGAGATTGCCATAAGGACGTTTACGAGTACTATGAATGATCCGATACTTTTATTTTCAGTAGATTTCAATAATAATAATAATAATAAAACATATTCACTGTGAATAAAATGAAATTGGTTCATACCAGTTTTGGGAAGAGGGGGTATAGTTCCGATCCTTCTTCTTATGCATTTTTTTTCACAAGGTTTGCAGGCATATTTAAAGGTGCTCAAGCTAAAAGGCAATTCAATCCATGTGGCCTGTGATAGTAAAACTTTTTTAAAATGGTAAAATTTATTAAATAGACCTTCACTTTCATACCCCTATGAGTGCACTACGTTCCTCGGACCCACCCCAATTGACAGGTACATATCACGGAGGTAAAAGAGAAAATATAAATCTCAACATATCATAATAATATTTCAGAACGAAAATCATTATTTATCAAAAATAATGTTAAGAAGTTACACTCAGCAATTTCACGTAATAAAATTTAACATCCAATTTTAACCCTGGGAACTTTAAGACTAGTTGCTACTTGATGTGTAGCAGTGAAAAAGCTATCAGAGCTGATGTAAGTGATGGGGGACCTCCTCACAGTACAATCCATGTACAAGCATACCTACTTGAACCCGCCTGGATCGCTGCCATGGATGAGCTTGAGAACCGAACGCCTGGAGAGGTGCCTCTTCGGGAGGGGCGTGCATGCAGCATGCGTGGGCTGCCCCGAAGAATGTAGACAGGAGAATGGGGAGACCAGAGGTGAGGCTGCGTGGCTTTCGGGCCTTCAACCTCCAAATTCAACTTTATTTTTTATTTCTATTTCTATTATTTATTATTTTATTTTTTTACGCTTAAACAAACGTAATTTAAAAATTTTATTTTTTATTTTAGGGGTAGTAATAATTGTTATTATTAAGGTTGTGAATCTTTTTATTTTGGGTTATAATAAATGATTAATCATGTTATAATAATAAATTATTAGATTCCAAGAGAGCCATAGAAGCCTTAAGCATAGTGAGATTGCTAATACCAATTTTATTATCATTATTATTATTATTATGTTTTACTTATTTAGTTTTTGAATTAAATCTTATTTTTCCATTAAAATTATCCTCGTTGAATGATAACTTGAGTGTAATCCTCGTATCAGTTACGTGCTTAGATGGCCTAGGAAACATGAAACAATATTCTGCCCTACCGCTTATATCCCATTCCCACGTCCAAATGATTCAGCGACCATAAACATGTCCATTTTAAAATGATAGGGAAACTCTTCCTGTGGCTACCGAGCGTAACAAATAAAGCTGAGCAGATGCATCTAAAGGCAAAAACTCAAAGCAACACTCGCCAATGCTGCTAAGGCTACGGGAGGGAGGGTCAAAAACCTGACAGAATGGCTTTAAGCAATGGTTACAGGGAAAAACTAAAATGCCTTCGCAAAAGCTTAAATGATAGTAAAACATCAAAATCTCTAACAAAAACCCACAAAAGGGGTTGTTTATGGAACCTACCTAGCAGTAATGGAATGGCTGGGTGAAAAGTCACCTTCGCAACTACTTCCTTGTGTAAAACGACTGGCTCTCATCTCTTCAACGTTCAAATGAAAACCCTCTTCTTCTTCCAACAAACAATGATAAACAAACGAACTTCGTTTTCCTTTAAATAGAGTGGGCCATAAATGCGAGCGTGCTTCCCAAAACAAAGCCCGTCGGTGGCTTCGACGACTTCACCCTAACCACTGCGAAATGGTCGGAACAAAAGCACCAGTTTTGGCGACCAATTGGTGCGACAAAACTTCAAACTGGCGAAAGGGCCAGGCATCGTTGT